>JAVXUP010002274.1:0-144618 GCA_033070095.1 Escallonia herrerae
ACTGCGGACCATATTGTCCAGTAACGACATATATGTATCTTTCATCTGTTGCCATACCTAGATGTGAATGCGCCATTCCTTTTGGCATATCAAACCTTCCACCCCATGAATTATCCGAAAAATTGTAAATATCAACATGAGAATGCACCTACAGGATATAGATAAAAAAAACAAACCATAAAATTCGATATTGTAAGTCAAGTATTTGGAGGGAAAGAGAGAGTATATTTAGTTTATTGGCTTCTATAAACTATAACATGTTTGAAAAGGTGATATAGTTTTGTCTAGTAGACATAGGCCAAGCACCAGAACTAACACTGACATCATCAATGTATCTGATATTTTGATGCATTTGCACCCTGAATTACTCGCAAGAATTCCAAAGTATTCTTGGTCAAAAGCCCTCAATTACATTAATATACAATTAGGGCTGGAAAGGTTACAAGCAAACAAGCAAAAAGAAACAACACCACCAACAACTATGCCTACAGAGATGCCCAAAAAATGCAGTCTATGAAGGCATCTGATCTTGGATTCAACTGTTCAAGACACAAATACTGTGAAGTTGGAATTAAGAGAGAAAAAAATGAGGTACTTTGAAACTGATAAAGGTTCTCACATAATCAATGGTTCCGTATCCGGCAAACACAAAGAGAAGATTCTTGATCTGTATAGCTGCTCCGTCAAGACGTGGAACTGGCGCTGCAGCCATCTTTTCCCATTTTAGTTCAGGGCCAGGCAAATCAGCAAAAGTTGCTGATAAGACTCTCCCAAATATGGCATCTTTTTTATCTTTATCAGCAGTTCCCTGTCATGAAGAATATTGGGTTTAACTGGATCAAGTGTGAGCATTATAAAACCAAATAAATATGTGACGCAGTGATGGACTCACTAATGGTGTCTGAAAAAGATATCATACTAGCAAAAATGCATTTGATACTCAGCTTAACTTGAAAAACAATGTCCCAACTATTTGGGCTTCGCTACATCCTAGAAGTCTATTTTGAGACTCGTTCAGGAATCTAAAATTGGATAAATGCTGATCTGTGGTTCTATATCGTTCTCTTAGGTAAAGATGATAAGTTTATAGGGCCACATGGCTTCTATAACAAAGCGTAGTTGGTAGTAGCAACAGGGTTTACCATCTTCTTGCCATACTTCAATAAGTCCTTAATTCTAATTTAGCACAAATGCCTACCGTTCAAATTCATAGGCGCGCCACCACAACACTTTTGCCTTCTTTTGTCTGATGCCCAATACATTTGATGAAGATTTGCTTATTGATCTTTTCCAGTATATAGGCATAAATGGCACATCATGCACTCAAGTTTCAGTTTTGAGTGTCTAAAGTATGACCAGGTAAGTGTGATTACACACTTAAATATCAAAACGTAAGATGCCAATGAGAAAATCACAAGAGGTGTAATGTATGACAGGTGTAATGCTGAGGAGTAATTGGGATGGAACTCGAGAGTGGAATATACAACTGAAGATTTAGACGAGGAGGCTTGCCTGGTGGGGGGTTGTGTTGTTATGGTGATTTGGGACGATTAAGCTGTGGGGCTTTTCGGGAGACCAATTAGCTGCAATGGATCGGTAGTCAGAGAGAGACGAGGAAGAGGACGAAGCCCAGAGCAGATCTGCGATTAGAGCGGCGCCGAGAAGGCCCAGGCATATCAACACTAGTCTTGCCGATTTGTGCTTGCCTATACCTGCCGCCCTCCCCATCTCATTGGGAACCCCACCCCCTTCACAAAAGGAACGCGCACACAGATTTTGCAGAGCAGATATGTAGCAACAAGTTTGACACTCCGCTTTTGATTCTTCTGTTTCCTTCCTAAGAGGCTGCTGAAGATACGAGCGAGAGAGAAGAGACGCAGCGTAGAGAGAAACAGAGAGAGAGAGAGAGAGAGATGACGTCAAAGCGCGGGCACTACAAATTCCCCCACCGACTTTTACCAGTTTCTATTGGGGGCGACGGACGACGGTATATGTAGTGCAGTACACCCTGTAATTGTCTCAATTCTTACTACTGCAAGTCCTCTGCTGAACCAAACAACTGTTATCAAGTTTAATTAAACGGCAGAAGAGATGGGATCGGATGGAATGTTGGACTCTTGAATTATGGTTTCTTGGGATTCTATAACATGTTACTTACGAAAAGATTAATTCGTCAATGCGTGCTTGTAGAATGATTCAAGCTTCGATTGTCGATGATTAATGAAAGAAACCTGTCTTTCATCAAGTTCAATTAAACGGCATGGCAATTTTGGACTCTTGAATTGTGATTTCTTGGGATCCTATGACATATTAGGAAAAGATTAAATTATTATACACGTGCTTGTGGGATGACACAAGTCTCGATTTTATTTCCAAGTTTCCAACCCAGATACTAGCTAGGATAACGGAGAGAAAGATGTAAAACAGTTTTGGGCGTGAGTTAATGAAAATTGTTAAAGTTTATATACATGTATGTATGTATTAGACCATTGCATATCTACACCGACATGAAATGGAGCTGTTTTTAAGACTATTCATAACGTCTGGATTGATACTAATGAGAGCCATAATACCTCTGCATTCCAGTGACAGTGTAAATAATGAACCAAGTCCAGTTAGACTACCAGCTACTCAACACACCAGAGCCCGACAAGAGCAGCTGCTTTTAAGGTAGGAGGGAGGCTGTTTGCAGATTGATGTTTCCATCATTAAAACCATCATCATCAGAGCCAGCAACAGTACTTACAAAACCACAATATACTGCACCTTGTTTAAGCATGGACACAATCTGTTCACGCATGTAACATCCATCAAAAGCTACCATATCAACCATTCCCATTACTAAACCTTTTCAAACTCCTAAAAAAACTATATAAAGGAAAAGAACTCCTGATACCACCTATTCACAAAAGGATAATGGCATACAATTAACAATTTCCAACCACCACCAGCACTCGCATTGCCGCCGCCACTGCCGCCGAAGCCACCACTCTATCTATGTCGGGAAGTAACAAGCTATTTTTCAAGAGCAATACCAGGAGAAGCTCCGTACATACAGTATTACACTGGTATAACATCAACCTTGGATGCATCTTCACATCTCAAAACAATTCCCTCGAGGCTAGCCGGAAGGATACATTTAGTCCACTGGCATCCTGTAGTGAATGGCTCGGGTGGAGGGACAATCATAAGCACGTTGTCATTCCTCTGAACAACTCCCATTACACTGACCGTGCTTCCTTCTTTGATGTACCTAAAGAGAAACAACAAACTTTGTAAGGTCGCCCTCCGGTGATTTCAAGCAAACAAGACATTTCCAACCTAGTCATCAACTATGGTTACAGCCTCTTCACGAGAGTGTAAAAAGGCTGCATACATCAACCTTCCCCAGAACTCGGCAATCGGGGGAGCCTCATGCACCGGGCTGCCCGTTTAGTCATGAATCATGGCTAACAAATCTGCCAGTTGCACCCACCACCCCATTTTAGCCTCAATGGAATTTTAGATTTGATGCCTCGAATTACTATTCCATTCATATGCATAACAAAGGCCGTCACCCTAAAAACATACTCATGAAAAGAAGTTAATTCTTTCAAGAAAGATAATTTTACCCTTCTTTCAATCTCATTACACGATCATCGCTTGAAAGATTTCTTTCGGCCAGCCATCTTATAAAGTCTGAAGATAACTCTTTATTCAAAGGGTTGACATCAACAACCACAGATTCCTCCACATAAGGAGTCACCCTTGCACCGTAGCCTGTCTTGACCAATGCTCTCAACCCAGATTGGAAATCAGAGATGTAGAAGTCAACCACATGACTCTGCAACAAAACAAAAACAATAGATCCAGTCAATGCAACAATTCTCAGCAATAGCAAAAAAAAACAAACGTTGTCAAGAACTTCTAGGGTGTTCAACGCTTCAATTGCATAAGACGACACTTCAAGGCCATAACTGCAAAGAGAGAAACCACCTATATCTATTGCTTCAGCAAGGTGACTTACGCATTATATGTGCAATATGAGCCCTTGATCTTCGATCCACCATGTTTCGATATAATAAAAGCAGCAGTATTTTACCAAAATCATTAAAGAAAAACCTGAGAAGAGATAATATTAAACTTATACAATGGTGCAGCTCATAAATCAAAACTCACTTCTGATGATCTAAGCCCCCATGTAAAGCGACGATGTGTAGGGTTGGCAGCTTTTGATTCCCATCCTCGATACTCGTATAAACTTGTTGATGTATAGACACATCTGGGAACCTTTTGGAAGGATGACTCGAGGGGCACATTTCCACAGGTCACCACCTTCACAAAGAAACCCCTTCATATATCAGAATCTACCAAAACTGGAAAGAATAAATTTTACCACAAAAACAAGGCAATTTGTAACTATGATCAAGCAAAAGCAAATGCAATGAATTCCCATTCCAGCATATTTAATTTGTAGGCGTGATCAATCCCACAAATACTCTCTTCATAAACCAGAATATAGTTATCACACTTCCTAAAATGGAACCATCAAAGCTTATTCTCCATCTGTTAACTATAATTTGTAGTTTCATAGCTTGACAATCTAACATATCAACTAAAGAATCAGTCAGTTCCTTTCTTGTTTTAACACTTCTTTTCCCCACAATAAACTCAGGTCTGCATGCATTAAGATCAAATATCTCATGGTTGCACGCTTTTCTAAAGGTAACATAAATCAGTATTACTGTTAGTTCTGCGGAGTAGCAAAAGGCAGCCATCTAACCTCTGTATAACTCCTATGCCCTTTTCCTTTGATAAGTGGGGGAATCTGGATGACCATTGTGATTCTGGCAATGATTTCAGCCACTAATATAAATAGTTGGCAAACAGCCCAGGTAAAGTGCTGACTTAAAAACCCGTCATCTAGGCTATCATATGCTCTTGCCTAAGAACCAAATTGGCAGAATGAAGTGTGGTCAGGTCTACCAAAACACTCTGAAGTTCCATTGCATCATCACATGAAAGAGCTTTTTACATCAACAAGAAAGCACTTTAACTACCAGGTAATGGGATTCCATTGGCTGAATTTCTCATCTCAGTAACAACAGAAAGCAACTTTGACTCTCACACGCCAAAACTGCACGACGAATCATTGATGCAGCAGATCACAAAGCTTGCAGAGGGAATCTTAGGGGAGAAATAAGATGAACAGCAAGAAGAAACCCGAAAAAAAGATGTCAAAAGAGAGATTCATAGCTCCCAAATTTGAACTTCATAAAAAGAGCTGAAAATTATCCTAAATCTCAAACCAAATTCTATAATCCGAAACATTACACAGCTGAAACGAGGCTTGATATTGATTAAGAGGAAAGATTCTAGAGGAAGGGAGAAGGGGGAGGGGGGGACACAAAAGTAACTATCCAAGAATAAGACAAGGAAAAGAAATAAATTTAAAGCTGATTGGGAAGTAGTAGTTAAATCATGAACATAAAATACGATATGAGCCAAACACTGCACTCACTAATCAGATAATAAATCTCGTCTATGTACGACGCCTAGCTGTCAGCCTTTAATTACATTGTGACGAACGAGCAACCGGGTAATGAATGAAGGAAGCAAAAGTGGCAAGTATCGAACTTCATTTAATATATGGCGGCGATTGTGCTTACCAAAGGAAGCCAGTTTACACGATTGCTAAAAATGATAAGGACGCTCTTAACAATGATAGAGTTCAGGTTGGCCGGTGAGAAACCGAGAATTGCAAAAATCAGGGAAATCATAAATGGTACTCTCTCTGTCCCACAATAATTGATCAAGTCTGACTTGCACAAAGTTTAAGAACATAGTCAAATGTCTTTCTTTCACTTTCCACTTTTACCCTGCATATCTTTTTTCCTCCTCTTTTGTTCCACTCACCATCTCTCTCCTCTACCTCTCTCTGTGCAAACGCGCGTGCACACACACATCTACATACGTTTAGAGTGTGGAAGTTCTCTCTAACCCACAATCATTGATCTCCATTACTCCGTTTATAACTTACACGGTGAAATTCTGACGGAGATTTCTCCAGAAGTTTGATGGCATTACTCATACTATGCATCAAATTTGACTGAATATTGTGGTAAAATTCTTGAAGGATTCATGGGATTAAAAACCCTACATGCTTAGATAATGTCGACATGTTAACCAACAAGTGCAATTTCGTTTGATCTTGAATTATTGAAATTCTCACTGTTTAGATTTATAACGTGAAGTGGTGATGGTTGGAAAAGGGACGGCGCTGGTGGTTGGAGACGGTTGTGGCCGACGTAGAACCAATTGGCCATGGACTTCGACCACCACTATTATTCTTAAGTTTCTGTAGAATCAAACTACACACTTTGCTCAATTGAATTGGAAACAGGAACGACAAAGAGTGCAACTCATCAAAAAACTTTTCAAATAACTGTAAATCTACATCGCTTCATCGCCACCTCACTCACGCCTTTTAGCGCCTCAATCATGCCTCACGCCTCAACAAACACCTTAGTTGTGCCTCCTCAAATGCCTCAGTAATGCCTTGTGGTGACTCAGTCTCGCCTCGTGCCTCATCAAATGCCTCATTCAAGTCCTCGTCAGGCTTAATCGAACGCTAGGCGCGATAAAGCCGAACGCCTAGATGCCCAGCCGTCACTATGTATTCACGAGTTGTTTGGCCGATTTATCAAGTTATTAGCAACTGGTGGTTGCCGCGTGGCTTGGACGTGGCCAGATCTGACAAAGGGAGGTGGAATGTTATTGGGCAGTCGGCAACGAAGTTAGCAGATTGCGGTGGTTGATCGGAGAATGAAGGTGTTGGTGGTTGACAGGAAGGGCAGTGATCATTGATGGAGATTAAGTAGTGGTCGAGGAAGAAAAAGAAAGAAGAAACGGTAGAAAGGAGAGAGAAATGAGTAGAGGAGAAAAGTTAATTGGGGGGGGGGGGGAGGGGAGGAGAGAGAGAGAGAATAAGAAAATAGACAGGGCAAATATGGAAATTACGCACAAACTTTTCAGATTTAGAAACAGAGCAATAATTTTTGGACAGCCAACAAAGAAAAACCAAGTGGTAAACAGAAATTTCTAGTTCCTGTCTATCAACAAAGAGAGCATGCTGTTTCACATTGCAAAACCTATAAAGGTTGTTTGAATAGGCGGGCAGTGGATTTTTAGAGTCCAACTAACAGTGCTGACTGAAGATGGTTATCCATTAGAGGGGTGATCACCAGTGAGGCTGCGGTGTTGTGGCACTTGGACACGCAATAAATGTGAATTACAGTAATGGTTTAAAGAGGGGTTGTTGTTGGATGATTGAGATGGAAAAAGGTGGAGTTGGGTGAAGACAGTAGTTTAATTATGGAAAATCAAAGGGGATTGGGGGTGGAAATATGTTTTTGAGGAAATGGTGTAGGCTCTGGAGAAGACATGTTAGTGATTATTGCTGGGAAATTTAGATCCTTAATCGAAGAGAATACATAAATAAGGACAACAACGGGCCAGTTGAAGCAATCAATTTTAGAAGCAAAACATAATTGGCAGAACAGGCACAAATCCGCTGTTTCATAGGAGTAGCATGCATACAGGGAATCAAAGGGGCATTTTAATTATTGCTTTTAATTATATATTTTTTGCATGGTGGGGGAGGAGATTCTAATGCATTTAACAATAGGTGGTGGTGCTTGCAAATATAATTGTGTAGCCTAAGGGTAAAATTTCATTTTACTTGTAAAGACCTAAGTTCTTACATCCAATAACCTTGAAGAGGAAATGACATACAGGACAAATGTGAAAAAGTAGATTGGTACTTACCCCAGAGACCTTCACATATTGCCCATCTTTTGCTGTTCTGAGCTCAGCATCCGGATAACGGGCAATGAAATCAATGATTGCTTTTCTACCCCAACAAGTATTCCAAGTGAATAATGCAGCAACAATGACGAAAAGAACCACAACAACGATCAGGAGGATAGCATTACGGACTGCTCCCAGAATAAAACCACCAGCGATGAACCCCATCACAAATAGCAATATCATTGACCATAGGACTGGCCTTGGGAAGTTCCTCTTAAAGGAATAGTCGTCGTCCTGGCTAAGAGTTGTCACAGCCTGGTTGTTAGCCACAGAGGAACCATGCACTTTGAGTGAACCCTTTGAGTCCAGAGGACCAGAAACCTTCCGTGGAGCCCCTGATGCATTAAGCGGGCCAGAAGAGATGGGACCAGATGTGATAAGGCCAGTAGCAGGGAGAACTGGTGGCATAGGACCTGAGTGTTGACGGGCAGATGGTGTCACTCCCCCAGATTGAGGACCAGATGACTTCTTCAAGGGCTCCCCATGTTTATTTAGCGGTCCAGAGTTCGATTTCTTAACTGAAGCTGAACCAGAGATCCCGGAAGAGACAGGACCAGATGTGGAATAGCTAGCCCTGGCTGCAGCATTAGGCATCATAGGTCCTGAATGCGAAGCAGTGCCTGTGAAAGATCCGGTCCTTGAAGGAGCATTACTTATAGGTCCAGATTTCCTTGACTTGGAGCCGTCCACAGGGATATCAAACATCTTCCCAAGCTCTCCCGACTTTTTAATGTCACCGCCAGTATAGGGCATGGCCGTTGAGCTCATTGTTGGAGTCCTCTCTTTCGGCTGCTCAGGCCGGCCTGATACATAGAGCCCATTGCTGAGCTGATGAGATGGAAATCTGGAACCCATCAGGCTTCTTTGCAGAGTCGCGCCACTTAGCACGCAGTGAATATAGTTCTTAAGTATACTTCTGTGAAATTTGAGAGCTTTCTAAAGACAAATCAAACAAAACCAATCAAAACATGTACTGAAGTGAGTGCAATCAATGAGTTATCCAAATGATAGCTTTATGTATACCTAACAAAGACAGAAACGAGCTTGAGAAAAGGAAATTTTTGTCTTCGTAAAAGATAATAAAGAAGGATTGGAACGAAATCCCACGCGGCAAAGAAGAGCGCACTAATGGACCATCTGCAATAGTAAGAAAGGCTAGCGCTAAAGTACATTTGTGGACGTGATTATACTCCCGCAGAAAAGCAGATAACAGATTTAGAAAGATTCAATAATAGTTTTCACAACTACAATGGGATGCAGATATATGCATCATTAGCTTGATAACCATCGGAAAGCTCAAGTCTTTGTCGCTAATGTACAAAGTTGGTGATTTTCTAGAAAACAATTGATAACCTAGAACAACCACAATGACCATTTTAACCATTGTGCACAGGATATAAGAAGTAAGCCATCTCGAAATAGTTAATCAACCAACTTGCTAAAGCGACACTACTATCATCAACAAACTTCAGAAAACAAATTCATTATTTCTATTACCATATTAGATTTCATGGTTATAAGGAGGTTTAAGAGTAGTATCATAAACGAAGGCAGTGATATTTTTGGCAGGAAAGCAATCCCATGAAACCCTTCCCCAACACGCTAAAGCACGCAGTCTACTGGAGACCTTTGACTTTAGAATCCGAGCCGGCATAACTTTGGATCTTAAAAGTAAACCAAGTCAACAACCCATTCGAATCAAATGCGAAGCAAATGAAGTGTTCAATATTCTCTTTGCCATCAAATGAAAAATCCAGATATGGACAATAAATCATCGGGGAAAAGAAACCTAATCTTCACGAGGGCCACATTCCAAGGAGAGCAAAAAACAAAAATAGCCATAATTCTAGGTAGAATCTCACTATTTCTCAAACTTTTGGAATCCACAGAAAGAAAAGCAGACACAGACGCCCATGTATGCACAAAAGTACATCCACGGATGTATGTATGCATCTGAAACCCTAGATCAGAAATGTTTATCAGCTGTTTGAGCATGTGGAGGGCAAATCACCGAGCAGAAAATAATGGAACCCTTCATGAAAAGAAAATTTAACTCAAACCCATCACTTCAAGAATTCAAAAGATCAGAACCATTCATACCCTAAAGAAAAATCAGAAAGAATGCAGGGTCATCGAAGCTTGCTATATATAACCGGAGTGTTCAAGATATCAAGTCGTATAATTTTCAGATGAATTTCACAGAGTTAAGACTGACCCATTACCATTCACAGCTCAAAAAAGAAAACCCAGTTCACCATTTTCAAGAAATCATCACAATAAGAAAAAGAAAAAAGAAAAGATGAAGGAGATCGGAGAATGAGGGGCAAAATGGGAAAAAAGTAATGGGTTTACCTGAAGGAGAAGATAGTGAAGTCGAAATCTGAAGGGGATTTGGAGACAAATGGATATGGTGAAAGCAGAAGTAGTAGGACTTTAGTTGAGATTTGGGTGCGATCCCATCACCATCTACTGGTTTGAGTCTTGAGAGAGCCGCAACAACTGGTGGGTTGTCTCGTCCGGCAATAGCCTCCAAATACTCCCCAGATAGAGAAAATAAATAAAGTTTATATAGCAATCATACTATCTACTACTTACAACTTTGCTTGTTAGCTTATTTTTAGAGAGAGAGAGAGGGAGGAGAGAGAGAAGAAAAGAGGTTGAAAACACGCATTCCACCTTCCAGCACAGACCCAGATACCCCAACCTCTCTCCCTTTCTGGTTCTCCGCTATTGGACCATCCAATGTGCAATGACAGTTCAAGCCCTCCTTCTTCCTGTGGAAGTTCGAGTATAGTATACTCAGGTTCTTTTGAATGACACACGTAACCTTGATCATTAGTGATTTCTTTTTGGTTTTCCACTGAAAATTCCTACTTCTTTTCTTGCATTCTTCTTCATTAGTTGTACTTTTCTCAAGTGTGCTTGTCAGAATTTGTTTGTAGATTCACGCTAGAACTTACGGTCAATACTTTTTCTGACAACAAATTAAGTGTGAAGGAGCATAAAAATAAGAGAAGTACGTTCATAAAAAAGTCGTGGCCTTTCTAAAAATCAAAATAGAATTTTCAACGTTATCGAGTTCTTTTTCTAGCCAGTTTGTCTATACGCATGGATGGTTAATCCTAAACTCCCTCCCATGCAAATATTTTCTCGTACAGTTTGCAAGCGCTTTGGCTTTGACGAGAGAAGCTTGACGCGTGAGCCATTGTTTCCCTCGTAATTATAAGCATATATGAGTGAGCTATATTATTTTGTTAGAGAACATTCATGACGTGAATCGTTGAATCTTCGCTCAGTTTTTCACCTTTATCGTCAATAAAGTATTAGCGTGTAAACTTACATTTTGGTGAGTTATTATGTCATGAATTTTGTTTGACATTACATTAAATCTCATCTTGAATTTTCTTAGAGATTACATGATCTTGCCACTTCTGGATGGTTGACAATTATAAGAACAAGGGTTCCTCTTTACCAGCAGATTCCGGCAATTTTATTCATCTTAGAATTCAAACAGTGCAGTCTTTGCTGAGGGGGGAAAGGTCCATGGAGTAAGACTCATAACATGCCTAGAAGCTTTCACATTAGACAGCATGGGAACTGCAACATCCAATCCAAAGAGACAAAAGCAAATCTATAGAGGCTACACTATGTACTATATGTAGAGTAAGTAGCTCATAGGCATAGGCATAGGCATATAAAGTTACTGTTCATAACTCCTGCTTCAAGGGGAGGGGAGGAGAGCCCAAAGCCCTAAAATCATAGGAGTACTTATTATCAAATCTCAACAGTATCAAATCCTGTCCTTAGATTTCTCAAATCCAAAGCCAGAACTGTTATATTCAATTCAACCATGAATAGCATAGCGTAGAATTCTTTTGCCATCAAATCAAGAAAAACTTGTGCCTTATTTGTTGTTAGTCAATCAAATTAAGAGCAATTCCTATTTTTTGTTCCTGTTCCCCTCAAGACATCCTCTCTGATTAGTCGGTGAAGCGTTATGCATGTGCAAAAGTCAATTAAAAGGAACTTGGGTGTGCAAAATTATAAAAGTTACGGGATGTAATATTCTTCTCTCTCTCTATATATATATCTATCTATTCGTAATTACCTATAACTTTTCTTATTTTTTCTCTCATTCTATCTTTATGTCTAGAGTCCACCCTTGTTACCTTATGTGAAATCGTAATTTGTGTTTTTATAAGCATTGCGTGTCTCTCAAATGCTAGTAATAACTAAAATAAAAAAATACACAGGAAAGTTAATGGATATATAACTTTAGAGAAAGTCGTACGTGATCGACATGGTAACATAATTCCGACTCAATTAATATGTTATACTGAAGCAATTCTTACGGTAAACAATTTATCGAGATATAGAATTAAATTAAACATAGTATAGATAGACAAATGATGATGATCCATTGTTATTTCAAGTGCTATATGGTTTAGAGCAATTTGTAAGCGAACAAACTTTGGCTCCCACCCAGGTTGTAAGAATCTTCCTTCAACCCCATATATAGTGACAATTAACAGTCGCTAAATATTTTTAGTGACTTTTCTTCTAACACTATCGCGACAATCATTAGCAGCACTTTTTAAAAATATTTAAAGACAATTGATTGTCGCTAAATAGGGGGTAGGATGAAGATTCCTCCAACCCGGACAGTAGCAAAAAAATTTCCTTTGTAAGCAGCGAGCGCATACAAATGGTAGTTTTCCTTTCTCTGGGGTCAGTACCATCACCATAGATACATGCAGTGTGAGCAGTCGACAACAAATTATAAAAACTTCGTTTGCCAACCCAGGTGGAACAACATGTTAAGAGGCATGCACACGGGTTTCAATCTCATGTCTCAACTCTGGGAGTAAAAATTATTTTGTTGTGTCGTGTCTGTTTGGGTAGTCCAAGTAAAGATGGTAGATTAATCAAAAAAAATATATTATAGCCTCAAACTTTCATTTTACTCTCAGGGTTCATCCGTTTGCATTTTGCTCTTTTCCATTTTAGTGTGGTTTACCCCAATGGACGAGACTTTTCCTCTTAACGGAGTCTGGGAGGACTTGATGTATATATTTTTTAAGGGTGTAGAGCATCTACAATACAGCAGAGCTGCTGTACCAAAAAAAATACCGGTAAATATTTTTTACAACAAAAAAATATCATAATGAATTTAAATAATAATGACAAAATGCTTTTAGTGACAATTTTTTATTGTTAAATGATGTACAACACCGTTACTACACAACAGAGAATTCTGATCCATTTTTAAGTATAGAACTGGTGACATCCTGGTCACGTGGTTTAATTTTAGTTCCTATCCAAAATTGTAGGCGATATTCTCAAACAATACAATCTACCTTCATTACTCAAGTGCTGAACAGGCATTTGTTTGTGCACGTAAATTGCTAGTTTGAATGATGAAATGCTAATCGTTTAATGGAAGTAATAATAATAATAATACTTTAAAGATGGATATACTTGCTTTTGAAACTGTTTTACAAAGAGTCGTGTACCCTTCGGCTAGCTATAATTGAAATGTGGCACTTCATTTTCTAAGGGAAAAGGCAAAAATTATGAGCGTTGCCACCGTTGGTGGCTGGACAGGTACACGTACGTGTCAGCCAGAGGGACCATGGCGAAGCCACGTTCCCTCGACACCACAACTCCTCCTCCTTTTCTATCTACATCCTACAAACGTCTCCACAAACTGCTCCCGTTTCCAAACTCCTTTTGCCAACGAATTAAAAGCATCTTCTTTCCTGTTCAACCTGGGCATCAAATTGACCATGGCGGACCAGAAATCCACAGCAGCAAGGGGGGTATCAACCGCTGTGCTCCTGATTTGCTTGTTCATCGTCCTCCTCTCCCCTGTTGAAAATGTACAACAAGAGAGCAGCATGCAGGAGGAGGAAGAGATACCAACTAGCGATCTCTTGGAGACGGTGAAGAGGATGTTCTCTACCCGCACAACAGCAGTCCACACTGGGAGCAGCACAAGTTCTTTTTGGATGAAGGCGCGGGCACTGATCGATCATGTCCAAGCCTATCTCTTTCCCCCTAATTTAGAGTAAGTCTCTACCCCTTCCGTCCTGCGTTATTCTCGCCTCTTTCCATCTATCTATCTGTGTACATGTTATGGTGACGACTATTACTGGCCGGAGACATAATATGGGTGCTTGCTATCTCGCGCGTCCCAGTTTCAGGGGCAGTAGAGAAGAAGCAGAAGCGACCGGCGGCGAAGGCGTTGGAGGAGCTGGAGAGAAGGTGAAAGAAGCAGTCACAAAGAGCTTAGAGAAGAGTAAAGCCACGGTGGAGGATTCTGCCAAGTCGGCTGCAGAGGCCGTGCACAAGACTGCAAAGATGATGAAGCGGAGCTCATCCGACCGCACCGATACTCTCCCTCAGACCGAGCTCTAATCTGAGATATTATTATGATAATAATAATAATAATTACTATAAATAAATGTTGAAAGAGGACCTTTGTGCAGTATTAATTTATTTACTTTGTAAAACGAATATATATTTATTTTATTCTGAAAACATGTGCTCACAACTGGCCAGCTGAAAAGATGCAAGATAGTCAAGCCCTGATACACAGCCAGCACATCCAAGTGAGATTGATTATTCATGGACTCTGAGGTAAGGTCTGTCAGATACCTTCCTGATTTAGACACGTGATAACCAGTCAGATTTGAGGTTGATAGTCGGTAATCTCTTACATAACATTATTACACCAAACGAAAGAGTGAAAGAGCATTAAGATTGGATGATGAGTAGTCATATCAGGGAGGTTTAGTTATTATAGCAAAAGATTATTATCTATGAAAAGGGAGGCAAGCCATGCAAGACAACGGGAGAAGTTTATACCCCCATAATTATGGTTCTCACAAATTTATTTCACCAGGCTGAATGCTGCCCGGACATTACATTCGAGTATCCAACAGGGGTTCATATTATCAAATTAAAACCAAAACAATCAAAATGGCTTGGATGCTTGTGCTTCACGAAACCAACCACCCAAACTTTTGCTGAAGCTGCAAAGCACAGTGCGAGCATTAGAAAACACAATGACATTATCATTACTACGCTATCATTGAACATCATTCACTACGCATGATGAGTAGGAAGTGAGAAGGTACATCAGCTACGATGTCACTTATTTCACGCATCAATTAAAAATTTTAATCACACACCCAGAGTAGAATTTTTTTTCCCAATTAATTAATACTGTTTTAATACTTAATTACCAATATACTCCATTTTTTAGACTTATTTACCCGCATATCACACTTTTAAAAATCGTTATTTGTAATCACGATTTTAAAGTAAAAATCGTTATTTCTACTAACGATTCCTACTTTAAAGTAGAAATCGCTGTTTGAAATCAAGATTTCGACAGCGATTTCTACTTTAAAATCGTGATTTCAAATAGCGATTTCTAAGAGTGTGATATGCGGGTAAATAAGTTTAAAAAAAGAGTAAATTGATAATTAAGTTTTAAATATGTATTAATTAGGAAAAATACTCATCAAAGTAACCGACAAGTACTTCCGCACCACATGATACTTTCAATATTTTATCCAGTTACAGTAGTCTGGAACCCAATAAATTGGCATTACCACCTGAACCAGACATGACCTTGACTTCATCTTCGCACAATTGCACCTTTGATCTACACGCTTCTCTCAGAGTGAGGATTTTTAGAATGATCGAGCAGGCAAAGAAGTTGCACGGATCGACACCGGAACATAAAGGAACCAACATAGATGTACATCGTGATCATGCTCATAGCCAACCACATTCTATTAGTTTATGTCGCAGGCCAAGATTAACATTCAAAATGCAGCCATTCAAAAGTAAACAAACAAATATTACTCCTCTGCTTCCTCCGCATTCCATGTGCATCACAATTGACTGCTACATAAAGGCCATAAAGCAGCTCTTAACCGCCAACCTACTAGCATGCCGTCATAGAATACGAAATTACTAAGTGAATCCAATTTGATACACCAAAAATGAGCACAACCACCATGAGATTTGGGATTGATTTAAGCCATAAATCACTTCTGTTGTGATGATAAATCTGGTGTGAAGTTACCAGTAGATTCGAAATCTGGGGACGGTGATGATGAGCATAGTAAATTAATGGCAAGAGTTCTGGGGCTGTAACAACCGGCAAGTTCTCCCGGAGGCTTGACTAGACGATGGAATTTGGAGGAAACGACAGCGATTTCAGGTGCACCACAGAAACCATTTGCCTTTAATGAAAACTTTTGACAATAGTATGAGGGATTCGAAATTCTCTACTATTGTGGTCATTAAGACTAGCTATGCAAGTTAAAAAAGTAATCACTTGTAATATCTAGACATTTTTAAATTCATGTACCTAGGATCGCTTACCACCTTGGCGCCTTCACTGGAACCATCTCCATCACAATTGAGGAAGATGCTCCACTTATATCAGCCACTAGAGCCTGCCTTGTTGTAGGCAACGCCAAATGGGAGTAGGAAAACAGGAACCCCGTACATAATCTACCTCAGTGTTCAGCTTCAGCCTTTAAAACGCAGTGTAGAATATTTTCTCTGGGGGGCCTTGGGTCAAGTCTTTTATCGCTTTTATGGGAAATTCAGATGGCTCCTTTTCCAGGGAAATAAAACAGGAAGACCAGAGGCAATACAGGGACAATGTGTGAGACCTAAGACATATTTTTGCCTCTACAATTCTCTGCTTATTCTCAGCAACATGTTAAAAGGGTAAGGAAGGTGATCTGAGAGGAGGAGGGTTAGTGTCAGAGCATTTAAGTTGTGTGGACTACGGATCTAATCTACACCTATTTGTTAACGCTTGCAATAACATACACAAATAAATATACGTGCAGACAACAGATATACATTAAGGTCATATGTTGAAGGCTGATTTAGAGAAAGTGGAATACAGAAGTGGTTGGCTCGATGGAGTTTAGGTTCGCAAGAGCTTTGCCTGGTATTCAGGAGCCTGATGCTTTGGAGGTTGTTGGGGATTGAAAACGGAGGAAATGGCTAAAGGGTTAGAGCTCAAAGCAGAAGCTAATCGGCTGTTTTTACCAGAGACTTGTTGAAGGCAAAAACCCCATGAATGCAGTTAGAATTAGCTTACAGGAACACTTAAGTTCTTTCGCTGGATGGCTAATGCACAATCTGCTTGCTTACTCTTTAAAATCAAGAAAACATGAAGAACGCAATCTGAAAGAGAAAAACAGATCTACAAAGGAAAAACATAGAGACTTTGGAAAGATGAAACACCACTAATGTTGAAAGAAAGGCAGATCTGAATCAATATCCACACCTCTGAATTCTCACAAACAAAAAGATCAAGAGAAGAAGAGGTAAATGAAAGACATCCTTGAAAATGACAATGAATTACAAAAAGATTGTTGCTAGATCTAGCCGTCACCAAACCTTTTCAGTCCCATCGGTCAACAAGTCTCATAGCCTATTGGTTGCCTCATGACGAATTTGTTGATATCGAAACAGCAATATCAGAGATAGTATTTGACAAATGACCAAGACCCAATCACTTGGTTGCCTTGTATACACAGTGTTATCGTCATCTAACCAAGAAACCCCAAGCTACTTCGCATTTTTTACCAGAGATATATATTAAGTCTAGCTGACATGGATTTATCTACAGCATGCAGCATAATGTAGATATGTCTACATGCACGAGTTATTCACGAACCTATTCAAGGAAGTCCCCGCAATGTTCAGAGTTCGCTCATAATAGAAGGAAGCTCTAAATTTAATGTTCATGTTCGGCTCATTTTTTAGTTTATATGAATGTGTCTATTTCTTTTACACAAAGCAATATACAAGCTGTTCATGAACAAGGTCCCTTCCTTAGTAGCAGGAAACTCCTTATATAGAGACGCTTCTCTCTACGAACTCGCTTTTGCGATCCCAAGTTAAGAGCTCCATAGGACCGCATCTCAAGCTAAAATACGAACTCGATCCTGTCAACTCCACAGAGATGCATAGAACAAATGACAGAGTACCTGAAAATCAAGCCCCTTTTCAACTCGATCCTGTCAATTCCTAATGTTGTTGATTACTCTCATCGAGAACAGAGCTTGTCGATTGCTACCCTTGTCTAAAGCACGAGTACTTCCAACTAGGTGAAGCACCGGGGGTTTGGTGCGCATCGGGTGCGGGTGCAAGCCTGGTGCATATCGAGTTCTTTTGTTTTGTTTTAGTTCCAGAAAATTGGGTGCGGTTTGGATACTGATCAGGTGCATATTAGATACTTATATGGGTTGAAAAACTAATTTTCAAAAGAAATTTCGGGGGTCAAAACATAAATACTTAGACTTACCTAAGAAATGAACGAGCAAATCTCCTGTGAAGAGGGGAGAGACTGACTGTGTGTGTGTGTGTGTGTGAGAGAGAGAGAGAGAGAGAGAGAGAGAGAGCAACACCGGCAGCAGCCACGAGGCGACCACTAGCGACTCCAGCAACCACTCACAACCACCGACAACGACGGGCCTCACCTCCGGTCCGGCAGATCTGTGGACAGACCAAGAGAGAGAGAGAGAGAGGAGAGTAGCGGCGAACATCAAAGACCACCAACGACTGCCGGAGACCACTCGCGACCACCTCACCTCTGGCAGATCTTTGAGGGGGGGGGGGGGGAGGGAGAGAGAGAGAGACCATTGCAAACCACCGACGACCACTGCCAAACACATAAGACTTGTGATTTAAGTTTTCTTGCCAATAGGCTTTCTCCCGACCTGTCATAATCTACTCCCGTTGATTCTCCATTCGTAGTAATTTCCTTTCAATCAATGTTTACAATCTGTTTCGGTATTTCCGGGTGTTTTATGTGTTTACAATCAGTGTTTACAATTTTTTCACTTTCAGGCAATGTTAACCATCTGTTGTAGAAGGGTTAAATTATATTGCACTATATCTCCTTTTATACACGTTCTTAAAATTCAAATGGTCCCTGGTTTGTTTAGAAATTCAACACTCAGTATGTATATATATATGTGTGTGTGTGTGTGTGTATAATTCGTCGTATTCCCGCCACAACCGTATCCTAAAATTTTCAAAAATGTCGTATGATACATATCCGTACTCATGTTCGTGCTTCATAAGTGCTCTCTCTCTCTCTCTCTCCCCACACTTCATGTTTTGTCCCGTGTCTAACCCTATAAGATGAGAGCTGTGCCGCCTACAAATGTCTCGAGCAGCAGTAGCAGCAGTAGCAGAACTACTTTTGTCTTGTGTTATTTTCAAAGGCAAGTAGCTAGTAGCCACTTGATGTGATGAGTACAGAATAACAATTCACTGTCGCTTTCATGGTATTTTCAAGGAAAAAAGTGTGTAAATAGTGTAAGATATATAAAACAAATGGTAATACTCTTTAAGCATTTATTTATTCAAGTCACTCCCAACTTTAAATTCTTCCAGATGCGTACTTTCCCCCGACCCGTTCCCGCTCCCGCCCTCACTTCGTGCAACTAAACTGAAAACCGGGGGCCAGAGGAAGTCTTTGGGAACACGTAAAACCCAAGGAAACCTTTTTTACCATGAACTAGAGCAAACTTCACCTCTCTTAAATATTCCAGACTGGAGTTAGCATTTCACCTTCTAGTCGCCTCATCCTTGGCATATAAGCTAGGAAGCACCGACATCTCTTATAGGTCGAGGTATGGTGTCCGACACCTATCGACACCTCAACACTCCGAACACGTGTCCGACACCTTTCAGCGGTGTCCGAATTTTTTTTTTAATTACCAGACACCGTGTCAAACACCTCTTGAAGAAGTGTCCACCCGTATGCCTTTCCACCTTAGAAATGAACTTATAGGCCAAACCCTAATCTGATTGACCCAGCAAAAGGTACCTTCTTCTTCCTCTCTCAGCTCTTTCTCTTTTCCTTGTTTTTGTTGCCTAAAGTATCCAAGCTTGCCAGTCTAGAGTAAGATAGGTCAACATCTCCGACCTCATTCATAGACCCATCTGACTATATAAAACCTCTCCTTCATGCCTTTGGTCCCATATCTCTAATCTAATCTTGGTACCTTAGTTGCACAAAGCGGGGGCGGGGGCAGGGGCGGGGAAGCGTAAGCACCAAGAAGAATCTGAGGTTGGGAGCGGCTTGAATAAATAAATGCGTAAAGAGTATTATCATTTGTTTAGTATAGTTTACACAGATAGTAACAACAGACAAGGAGACTTTAAGGACTTGAATGAAGAAAGAAACAAGGAATTGAGTTGAAAAGAGCTTGATTTTCATGTATTCTATCACTTGTTCCATGCATCTCTATCCAACTAGCGGGATCGAGTTCCCATCTTAGCTTGGGACGAGATCCCATGGAGCTCCTAACTTGGGATCGCAAAAGCGAGTTTCCGAGAGAGAAACGTCACCATATTAGGAGTTTCCTGCAACTAAGCTTGGTACTGTTGAGACATTCAACTGCTCTTGTTGCTGACCTTTTTTCTTGTTGTTGAGACTATTTCATGTTACTTGCTTTCTTTCTCATCCGTTTTGAACGAAATTCAGTTGCTCTAATTGAAATGAGTGTGTGTGTGTGTATTAAAAGATTCAGTGGTGTCCTACGGTGTCCAAATCTGGTTTTTTGAAAATTACAGTGTCGGTGTCGGACACGATGTCCGTGTCAATGCTACCTAGCATATAAGGAAGTATTCCTGAGGTCAAATGCGTACATATAACTGAATAAGTAGCCCTCCTTTTACCAAAATTTAGTGTATTACGGAGTTCACAACACCTCACTTCGTCTACGCCTACTAGACTATATATGCATGTGATGACAGAAGCTATCCAGAACCATAAGTCCAAGTTTTGGTCCCTATATTATAAACCCCAAATGAAACAAAACAAAAGAAGTCCAAGTCCACACATATGCACTTTGTTGAACTTATGTGTCCTTTCCCCGCATAGATGGGGTGTGAGCAATTAAGACATGAATCAAGACAAAAGATAACAGTTATGCACCTGGTGTTTCGTCATCATTTTCATATTAAACTGTACAAAAAGATGAACATTTTTTCAGTTTCTAGTCTGCAGGGCATAACGATCTTGACAACCCAAGTTATCTATCCCAATCGCGTATTTCCATTGTTTTTCCTTTTCCTCTCCTTATTTCTCTCATCTCATCCCATATGGATGAACAAAACACACTGCATAATGATCAATATCGTTCTGAAAAGGTCCCTCGACATGAATACTCCAGAAATCACCTTTGCTAATACAATGTTCGACAGGGCTCTCTTAGTAACACATTAGAAAGGCGCAATTTCACGAATGACGATGTAACAACACTTCATTAGACAGGGGATCTGATCGCATAGAATAATATAAAGTTCAGTAATTCAGAACAACAATCAATGTACTAGTAGGGGATCAGATCAAATTCATCATACAAAACATACGCGTACCATCACAACACTACATTACTTCAAGTCAAAACTCAGGTAAATTGCTCAAAGCAGAAACATAATCTCACCATTCCTCGGTGCCTAATGCAAAATTTAAAAAACGAAAGTCAAGAACAGCGACAAAAAGCGAGCAACAGAGTACAGAAGTACCTTAAACGAAGCGGAAAAGATAGGGGCAGGGGCAGAATCAGTGGGCGCCTTTGTCCTTGGCGTGCTGGGTGTGCTCGAGGTGGCGGCGCTCCTCGGGAAGGGCGACGAGGTAGGAGAAGATGAGGCCACCGAAGCAGACGTGATAGAGAGGCTGAATGGAGTCGGTCTGGATGTACTTGGCGTGGTAGTTATCCAGGCCTCTCTTGAACGAACTCTTCACGTAATCGATCGAGAACATTGGCTTGATGTGCGCCGGCACGTCCTTCACCTTCATCCCTTTGATTTCATTGTAGAAACTTCTCATCGCCATTGTTAGGCCTAATTGAGATCTGAAACCCTAACGCTTGCTGGCCTTTTTGTTTGAGCGAGCGGAAGTGGGGAATGTTGATAGGTAGACCTGGTAAACGGGTAAAACTGCCGGGTACGGGTAAAATCCGCTCGGGTCCGGGTAAAAACGGGCCGGGTAAAATTTACCCGGTTTTTTCCGGGTAATCTTTTTTAATGCCCGTAACCTCTCCTTACGGGTCGGGTATTATCCGCGGGTAAATAATTAAATTTTTTATTATTTTAATAAACAAAATTTAGGCATACTATTTTTTTTCTTTTGCCTTTTTCAGCCAGTATGTTCTTCATTTTTAATGGTTCTTAGAATCATTCCCAATTCAACAAAACTCAGAAATTACAAACTAGAAACTATATCAAACAACATGCTAAATAATATATACCGAAACCATTCCCAACCCAAAATCTAAAATAAAACAATTAAATTTCAACTAAAATACAATCCAAAATTAAATACAACAATTAAATCTGACCATTCCAAATACAATAATCAAATTGTCAGTCAGATACAACATCACATGTTCTTGGTCGGCGCCCGGCGGTGAACTGGAAGATTGGGTTCCATCGGCGGCCGATCAGTGAAATCAGAACTGAGTGAGTGAAGATGAGGGACAAAGAGAGTGGCGGCGGCAGATCTGACGAGTATTTCCGCAGATCTGTGGAGTAGATCGGCAGATCCGTGGTGGCCTTGAAGCGTGAGGGATCTGAGTGGCTGGTGAGTGGCAGTCAGCAGTCGCGGTCGGCGATGGTCTTGGCGGCCGGACCGACGGTCGTCAGTGGCCGATAGAGTGAGGGGGAGGACGGACTGATGGTCGGCGGTCGATCTCGATTGAGGGGCAGCAGCGTCAGAGAAGAATGGAGCGGCGAGCCGGCGACAGCCGAGAGAAGAGAAATGTTGAGAAGAAAATGAAGACTTGTCCTTAGGGCACAAAAATGAGTCCATATATAGCCATGTAATCTGGGTAACGCGGGTAACCCGCTACCCGACCCGGAACGACCCGTAAGTAACGGTCCGGTCCGGGTACGGGTCTGATTTCAACGGGTCTCTTATATTTATACTCGTACCCGGGGTTTTTGACCGGGTACGGATCGACCCGCGGGTACGGGCAAAAAATTGCCAGGTCTATTGATAGGCGTTGAATCCGATTGCAGGCGTGTTGTTTACACTGTTACTGCGGAAAAGTTATTTTTAACCCCCAAAATAAAAAAGGATTAGTTGCACATAAATAGTGTTTTAATCATTAATTCATGGTAAAAAATATTTTTCCCCGTCTCCCCCTCTCCGTCTCACCAGACGTCTCACTTGACCGTAGTGTTGCATCGTTGCCAAACCCTCTTCGCCACCTTCGCCATCGTTGTTTGACCATGGCCACCACTACTGGTACTACTCTAATTCTAAACTTGCTTATCCACCACGTCCGCCCTTTCTGTGACCACCGACTCACGCACAAGAGTTTGTGTCGTTAAACTCATCCACAACAGCAGGCAACCTTAACCCGTTGCCACCGCTAACTTAGCGTTAATAGCTGACTGCCTCTATTAGACATCAATGAGTCCGACCACGTCCCGCACGCTGCCGGTGCACCCTTTTAAACCATCTTAACAACTCCATTATTATTATTACCCACACAACATCGTTTCCAAAATCTCCATTGCCTTCGTCGTCATACATCCCCTCATAACAACTTCTTTACCAAATCTAGTTAACAACCCACCAACACATATTCAGCAGCTCACACCACTAAACTGTGGTGTATGACTGTTAGACAAGCTTTGTCACGGTTTTGTACTATTTACTTTTCAATAAAAAATACATCCAAATAATTTAATCTTTTACTATTAAATGGTGACCGGGTCACTAGTCTAGTGTGGTGGGAATATATATATATATATATATAGGGAGCTGATCCATTGATAGCGCTAGCAAAATGGGGTATTTGCTAGCGCGATCTGGACCGTCCATCCCGAAAGATGGACGGCCCAGATCTTTTTTTTGCGTTTTTTTTAAGTCCGTCCGCTACATTATGTAGCGGACAATTTTTTGCATTTTTTTGACAATAATACCCTCCGGGTCTGTCCGCTACATAATGTAGCGGGCAAGTTTTCAGACTTTTCTTCTCTTTCTTTCATTAATGTTCTGACTTTTTTTTCTTTCTCTCTCTCTCTCTCCTTTCTCTCATCCGCTACATAATGTAGCGGACTAATTTTCTCATGTCTCTCTCTCTCTCTCTCCCCAGCGAGTCTGAATCAAATGGGTAGGTGTATTCGCCGACCTCGTCACTCCTGGCAGAACACCTTCCGTCACTGCCTTCTTCCTCGCGACAGGCTCCCTCCATATTGCTGCCTTCTTCTTCGTCGGCGAGATTGTAAATCCACTCCTGGTTCCCTGTTTCCTGAACTACCCGGATGCCACATTGACCGAATACTCCTTAACCATATAATCGTAATTCAGAGCTTCAGCAGTTTGTGCCGCACTGAAGTTCTTCAGAAGGGTATAAGTTCCAGTAGCCACAAAAAACACAGCATCAGACGCATTCAGTCCAGCATAAGATGCTGGGTAAAAGTACAGACAGACAAACTTGCGTCCAGACGTCACAGGGAAACTATACGTGAACTCCGATTCAAAAATTCTAGCAGTCAAATAAGGGACCTCAGGGACAGAAGGCTTTTGAGTAGCGGCAGAGGATGTCGACGACCTTGCACCCGCCAAAGCAAACTTTTACCCAATATCCGTGGTCCATTTCCGACCATCAGTATCGGTAAAATCCCCAGAACCCCCACAGTCCAAGAAAATCTTATCCGTGGCAACAAAGTCAGCAACCAAACTTAACCCAATCACAAAAGCCAACAACAAAAACGACGACGACGCCGAACTTAACCCCTTCACCGCAATCTGGTATGTTCACCGGCAGCGACGACGCCGTCCCCCCGACCACCGCCTCAGCCCTCTTCGTCGCCGCCAGCGGCTTCTTCCTCGAACTCACCACCGGTTTCCTGTAGTCCGGCGAGATGACGCCGCAGCAGACCGAGCTCCACACGTCCAATTCGTCCAATTCGTCTGATTCGTCTGAAGAAGAAGCAAAGGAGGAATGGGGGAGTGGAGTGGGGACAGAGAGAGAGAGATTGAGAGATAGTCAGAACAGAAATGAGAAAGAAAGGACAGAGAAAGAGATAGTCAGAAAGTCCGCTACATTATGTAGCGGACAAGTTTTCAGAGAGTATTTTTATCAAAAAATTGTCCGCTACATAATGTAGCGGACGGATTTAAAAAAAAGTCAGAACAGTAGTCTCGATAGTCCGCTACATAATGTAGCGGATGGGCACAAAGGGTATTTTTGTCAAAAAATTGTCCGCTACATAATGTAGCGGATGTACTTAAAAAAAAGCAAAAAAAAAGATCTGGGCCGTCCATCTTTCGGGATGGACGGTCCAGATCGCGCTAGCAAATACCCCATTTTGCTAGCGCTATCAATGGATCAGCTCCCATATATATATATATATATATATATATATATATACAGGAAGTTGATTCGTTGATAGCGCTAGCAAAATATGATTCGTTGATAGCGCGATCTGGCCGTCCACGCGCGCTCTGTGGACGGTACAGATATTTTTTTTAGTCCGTCCGCCACATTATGTAGCTGACGGTATTTTGACAAAAATACCATCAAACTTAAAAACAGTCCGTCCGCTACATTATGTAGCGGATGAACTTTTCTGTCATTTTTTTCTTTCTCTCTCTCCTTTCTCTCATTAATGCTCTGACTTTTTTTCTCTCTCTTCTCTTTCCCTCATCCGCTACATAATGTAGCGGACTAGTTTTCTAACATCTCTCTCTTTCTCTCATTAATGCTCTAACTTATTTTTTCCCTCTCTCTATGTCCTTTCTCTTCAATCTGATTTATCTCTTTCTCTCACCACTTTTTTCTTCTCTTTCATCCTCCTCTCCCCTCTTTTCCTCTCTTTCTCCTTTCATATGATAACGATCAAAAGAAAAGCTTTGAAACAGATTGCTGCAATTCAGGCCCTCTACTTTTTGGAGATGCTTGACCGAGATGCAATTCAAGCCCTCTGCTTTTTGGAGATGCTTAACCGAGATGCAATTCAAGTCCACATAAAAGCACAGTCCAATTCAAGGAACCCTGCAACGCGATGAATCACTGAAAAGAACCCATTTATAAATACGGCTACGTGCGGGTTTTGAGCCACACGAGGCTTTGCCATTCAGTTCTACGATGTGCAAGACCGGTTGGGTTATGACCGACCCAGCAAAGCAGTAGATTGGCTCATTAACAAGGCCAAGAATGTCATTGCCAAGCTGGATGAACTGCTTGAGTAGAACCCAATTCCTGGTGAACCTTCCACTGCATTGGGGCCAGAGCCAACAGAGTTGCCTCCTTCCTCTTGTGGGTATGAATTTTAGCTACCTAAGCAAATGGGTGAAAACCCAAGTGGTAGTTTTGATGAAGAAAGTACTGGAGATACAATGAAATCGTTCTTTCCTAAGAGTTCTGGAATGAGTTTTCAGAACTACCCGAATGAGTTGATGCCAAGAGAAAGGAGAGAGAGAGAGAAAAAGTCAGAAAACTTGTCTGCAACATAATGTAGTGGATGAGAAAAAGGGGAGAGAGAGAGAGAAAAAAAAAGTCAGAGCATTAATGAGAAAAGAGAAAAAAATGACAGAAAAATCCGTCCGCTACATAATGTAGTGGACGAGTTGTTTTTAAGTTTGAGGGTATTTTTGTCAAAAATCATCCGCTACATTATGTAGCGGACGGACTAAAAAAAACGTAAAAAAAAGATCATGACCGTCCACAGATCGCGCGTGGACGGCCAGATCGCGTTTGCAAGATCTCCTATTTTGCTAGCGCTCTCAACAGATCAGCTCCTATATATATATATATATATATATATATATATATATATATATATATATATATATATATATGCACACAATCCATAGTGTGGAGTTTTTACGAGCAACTAATCTAAAAGATAAGAACAATAAGTTTGTTTGAAAACTATTTGGTTTTCAGTTTTTTCTCAATTTTGTAAATTGGAGAAAAAATGGTTTTGACACACTTTTTTTTCCCTTCAGTTTTGATAATCAGTTTTTAAAACGTAACTTTTTTTTAATTTTTTCTTAACTCTGATTTTGGAAAAAGAACCACTGCCCTCCACCGACGGCCTCTGCCAGCCCCCGGCCACCGCCACCGAAGAAAAACTCAAAACAAAAATTAGGTAATCTAACACCCAAAAGAAAATTTTTAAAATAAAAACTGAGTAATCAAAACTCATTTATTTTTGTCAAAAAATAAAAACTAAATTGATTTTGGTTTTTTTTTTTGAAACAGAAAACTAAAACTGTAAGTGATTTCTAACGCTACCTAAGTGATGCAAAAAAGTTTTGCTTTCCAGTCTGTTCATAGAAGCATCATGACACTTTAAACGTTGATGTGAAAATTATCTTGCTATTAATTGCTTATTGTAGTAATTGTTGCACGATAATAACTATTTCGAGAATAGCAACATTTAAAATCTAGAGGCTATGTTAGTGATAAATAATACATGAAGATCAGTGTATTTTACCGATGAAATAAATAATTGGTCTTTAATTTTATTCGAGTATTGAATAAGTACTTCGGTTTCTAAGTTACACACACACACACACAAAAAAAAAATAAAAAAAAATTATTGTTGCTTATTTGGGTTGTTGACAAAATGTACTTTTTGTGTACGTACTTTACATTGTGGTGGCCACCGTATTAAGTTGTCATTCATGTACGTAAGTGTATGGTATTGTCTAGTATGAGCACGATGTAATTTGACTACTCTGTAATATTTGCCGTATGTATATATTTTTATTTCTATGACCAAAAAAAAAGAAACCACTGCTTTGTTTTTGAAGTTCTTAGTTAGCGATGAGTAGCTCAAAGATATTTTTGGCTTTGTTGAGACTAAAATTTAATTTTGGCCCCATTTTTTTTTGGCTAAATAGTAGTATTGCCATCTTTTTAATAAATAATCCCTCCCCATCACTATCGACATTTCAAAATTATCTTTTCTATTTTGACATCTATGATTAACCAAAGACAAAGCCTCGTGTAATCACCATTAAGCCACGTTGACGCGCTCGTGAGTTAAATAGTTTTTCCAACTATAATTTTTACCTCAATTAAAAAAATATATGTATGGCAAATCACGAGGCTTGAGTTTATTTAATACATGAGGTGTCAAAAATTACACTATCCCCCTTTTAGGTTGCAGATGTAATGTTATGACTATACTATTCAGTAACTTTTAATATGTCTTTCAATTCATCTCAATTTACTTTATTCTCTCATTTTTTATCGTGGCGCCACCGACAAGAACCACTCCTTTCACGCTTCTCATTCAAGTTATATCTATCTATGCACTCACTTACTTACGAAGGCTGGCAATCTCATCACCATTAAATTATGATAACCATCGCCACTAATCTCAAAATGTAAACCATGAGACCACTAGTGTCCATCACCTTTGGGCACTTGCATTGAAGTCCATTTGCATGAACTCGACCACATTTCAGATCACTATATAGACCTTCGAGTTTGTTAAGGTTCAAGAAAATTAGTGAAAGAAAAATATTAAAATTAGAGGATCAACCAGAATTAAGAGATTCTCAAAGGTATACAATCGATATAAGCCAATAATAATAATTTAACAAACAGAGAATCGTAATATTCAAGCGACGAGGCACAAAAACACCAAGAACCGAAATACTTACTCATATAGATACACACGAACATACATTCAAAGGGATACAAATCGATCGGGAAAAAAGATGAAAAAGAAAAAGATGCAGAGAAGATAGTGACACGAGGGGGAGTCCTGTCCTGTTGAGGTGCATCCTACAGAGCGACAAGTGTTGCATGTTGCCCCGTGGTTGAAGGCTCGTCTAAGAGTTGGGTGCGATAGAGAATCATTGACGAGGACGTGCTCAGATCTTCTATGCGGGCTGACGTGTATCGAGAAAAAATAAATCTAAGCAGCTCACAAGGGCGTTTAAGATATATAAATATCGAAGGGAATAGAATTCAAGAAAGTATCATCAAAATATACCAGTGTGGCCGTGTAGCTAAACATAATCTCAAACGGTCAAATGTGAGTAACTCAAAGAAAAAACAAAAAATAAACGCGTTTTAAAGCAAACCGCATTCGAGATACGACATCAATACATAATCCAGATCCTAATCACAAATCCAACCGCCGATTTATAAATCGATCGTGTTCAGTCCATTCCATTTCGTTCCTTCCACTGTTTTCTCGTTTTCGTTCACAGAATTTGAAGACGGCAGCAACATTCGTCGAACCAGGCCGACATGGCTAGATCCCTATCTCTAGCCCTAATCCGAGTCTCCAACCCCGCTCTATTCGCCACCATATCTCCACCCACAACGTACATGGCTCGCCTCCTCACCCTCCGGAGCCACTCGACCCAGTCCGGCAACGTCTACGCGGTCGATCCCAATCTAGCCGACGCGGACGCCGAGGCCCTGATGGTGCAGAAGATGGAAGACGCCATCCACGGCATCATCGTCAGGCGGTCGGCCCCCGACTGGCTGCCCTTCCGCCCCGGATCCTCCTACTGGGTCCCCCAGCAGCGCGGCTCCTACGGCATGGCTGAAGTCCTCCAGAAGCTGGCCAACACTTTGACCGAGGAGGAGGTCATGTCGCTCACCACCGCTCGCGGTTGGCCTTCCTCCGCTTTTTTCGTATCTCGTAAGTCATCGCGCACCTCCTCCAGATTTGATCACGTAATTTCACCGTGGCTTTTAAATTACCTTTTGTTAGTCCTTGAGGATTTTGTGCCTCATCACCTCATTTTGTATAACGGGATAGTGTTTGGTTGCTGAAGGGGACAAATTAGGGTTTCTTCTTTTATACTAGGCATGGTAAGGCTAGTTATTCCGTCAGTATCTGCTAAAGTTTCGAATAAGCAGCCTTACGGCCAAGGTATGTGGTAGTTACCAGACGATGTTGACTTGACTTTACCGTGGTCCTTGTGCAGCAAAAGTCAAAAGTTAAAATGAAGCTATCCTGAAATCAAAATGTAATGTTTTACTCAAAAGATTGAATCTTTTCGAACTGTCATGTTAGTCCAGGTAGCAATTGGTTGCACGATGTCGCTCAATTGATTGTATCCTATCACAAGTATGATTGACTTGCCATAGTTGTATGGCATCGCTTGATGAAGTTTTTGCTGCCACTGCTGGCTTTGTGCACTTGAACTAGCCATCCCTTTTTTCTTGCGCCTACACCTAGTATATGAGAAGACCTATTGGTTAATCTATAAGCTGTGCCAAAGTCCAGAGTTTGTTGATAGTACTCGTGGTGTCAGCCTAATGGAACTGTTGATCCCTAGCTATACACTGCTACATACATTGTAAGGACTACTCTAATTGGTGCTCCAAATTTTTTTCATGATAGGCACTATAGTGGGACCTCAAACTACAGGGCAGGGCAGGAGTTATTCACTAGGTGATTTAGGGCACTATCACAACTGTCCTTTTGACTTTAGTATGTACTTCGATTTCGGTCATGATATTATCTGGACTTTAGGTTCTGCTAATAATAGTCAACCTTATTATTGCATATAACAACTGGTTAAATTCTCCCACTGATCCCTTTCTTCCCATTGATTCTAGATGCATCTCCACGTAAGGGGGAGGTAGAGGTTTTTTCCAGAAACACTTCCCAGTCCGAGGATGATGAAGAATGAATCATGCAATTCTAACAGAGTTAAATTTGAGGTAACTTTTGGTCTGTGTAGTCACTTGTGCAAATTTACTTTTCTTTATTCTGAAAGTATGATGGTTTCCGATCTAACATGATAGTTTGCTGTATAGAGGGCTTGCTTGGCTCCCTTTTTTTTTTTTTGTGGGGGGGTGAAGAAGCACCAACGCAAACCTCAACAAGAAATGGTGCTTTAGCTCCATCACAGATGCTTTAGTTTAGGTCCATTTATGTGGCTGCTTATGTTGGGTAAAGATATGTTCCCATATCTCATATGTCGATTCTAGTACTCCTATCATGTGTCTTTATGCCTGCCTCTTGCAAGTCTTCTAAACCGTGAAACTCCTCCAGAGGATATCCCATGCAGTTCAAGCATACTATATTTATGGTGGGAGTGGTGGTAGGTGGTGGGAGATGAATGAGTTACACACACATTGAGAAAAGATGATATCTTTTGCGTGCGACCTATTAGATGATGGATCATTTGAAAACTAGGAGTACTGAGCTACAATTGTTTTTTTTTTTTTTTGTCATTGTTTTTTTCGTATTCTGCAATAGGGTTACATCTCACTTGTAACTCTGCCTATGTCGTGCTTTTATTGTCTTCTATATATAGCCGGTCCTGAGGATGAAAGACGAGGGTTATTATAGATTACATCGAATCGTGAAACATATTTACGATCTATGAGCATGAAGATACTTGAACATCTTACTTGTAATGCATTATATGTTTATTTGATCGGAGGAGAGGATCGCCTACATCTTGTCCTACTTAATTGTGAATGGAAGTTTAGGGAGGGATTTGCAAGTGTGCAAAATAGGAGACTTACTCTTAAGCTGATGATCGCTCCTTTTCTTCCCCCCACACTTGTGCGCATATGCTCTGTTGGCTAGTCCTGACAGAAACCGACAAAAAACCAAGCATTATATCTTGTCCATGAGTTGTTGCACAAGAATCAGTAGCTGGTGCAGCAATGCGTGGATATGCTTTTGAAGATTTTACTCTAGGTTCAAGATAACGTTCGTCCGGTAAGAGGCCTTGCAAATGCTTTTCGGGGCATTTCTCATTGTTGTATCGTAACTCTGTTCTTTAATAGATTGGTGAATTGTTTCAGAGCATACTTGACTATGCACCAGTAGTTATTTAGTCAAACTAAGGTGGTGAAGGCAATGGCGCGCATGACGTATTGGAAGTTCTGACCTTTTGTTTATATTGGCATTACATGTTGCAAACAAAGATATTTATGGGCCTTGTTACACAAGCAATTTTTCCGGATATGGGTTTGACTAAAAGGTGGAAGGCGGAGGGCGGAAAGTTGTACTGTGGGTTAATGCTATAGAAAAGATGGAAGTGAATGAGCAAAGCATGCTAATTTCAATGATGACTTAATTTATTTACAACACAAAGGTCTCTGTGACATGTCGTAGTTGTTTAAATAAAGTTCTCTGTGACATGTCATAGTTGTTGAAATAATCAAATACGTTCTACACTGGTTTGCTGCTTCCGTGCGGAGCCTCCTAAATGTGTATTATATACATTGGAAATTAGTTATATGGATATCCTTGTGCCACTGCGATTCTGTTGAGGCATCAGATGCACCACTCAGCGGAACGAAACCAAATGTGGCATTTGCACTTCTTTTGTTCATTGAAGTTTTATTTCTTGCAAGAGTTGCTTCAGCTCTGTATACATTTCTCATTCTCATGGTTCATCTGGTGAATCTGCAGGGTTCGCGGCACTTGTATATATTCATGTGGCATAGCAAATCAAGGAGGAGAGATGTAGAGGAAGAACATATGTTACATGGTAGAATTACGTAGTTGCAACCTTAGGATTGGAAGGAAAACATTGCTGATACTCGTTTGGCTGGCAATATCCCCCGTCTTATCTTATTTGCATGCTTTTCCAACTTTTTTTTTTTGTTTCTTTTGCTGAAAGGCAGCTTTTATTGTATCTTGATTATTTCTTCCCAGATTCCGACTCCTTTTGCGACGGGTCGTTGTATTTATATAATCCCTTTAATGTAGAAAATAGAATGTGGTGTGTCGTTCATGTGAATGCCCCGTGTTACTGAATGACCTTTGTAGAAAATAGAGTAGGTGGTCATGTTTGTGCGTGGGGCCTGAATAGACTACATCTTAAATCAGTTGGTGCACCTGAAAGTTGAGTTACTGATCTGGTTGATGTGGTTGATCTTTATGAATGATTTAGGGTCCAGATACGGAGTTTATCTTTCAATACGGCATATAATTTCCGTGGTGACTCAAAACTTATGAGGAAGACTCATATACAATGAGAAATACGTGCTTTGGGTGATGAAATTATGTTTTCCAACTTTTGGACGCAGGGTAGAAAGAATCTAATCAATCTAATAAGAATAATAGTAGTACCAAAATATATGTTAATAATACAGAGTATTGACAGTGGGTTGTAATTATGGCATTTTCTTTGCACCTACCCTTCAGCATTAGTACAGATGAAACCCTTAACCCACCCGCCAAAAGTTATATTGTCAACTACTTTTCCAAGCTAGAGCAGAAATCCCAGTGAACATATGAATTGCCTTTTGTTATTGCCCTCCCAGTTCAACTAAGATTAAACATTTCCTTTTAACAAGTCAAGATAGCTCGTTAACAAGTAAAATGTGAGTGGACGAAGAAGAGAGTAATTGGGAGCCTTTTTGGACACCAAATTCACCTTCAGGAGGATCAGCAACAATCTTCTTGTTTAAGAGATTGCTGAATCACCAGAGTTGTAAGCACCAACGACTTAATGACCTCTTTGTTTGTGGCAAATACCGTAATTCTTCCGACAGAAATCCACATTACCCCAACCAACAGGCAACAATACAAGAAGTATTCCCCAAACAAAAGCTGCAGCGTCTTTGTTTAGGGGTTAGTAAATCCGTGTTTCTTGTTGAGCTCTAACATGATGTATTTTTGGACATCCGATAATGTCATTTGAGTGGAACCCGAGAGCTACAACAGTTTTTACAGCGCAGCCACCCATCAGTTCTCTCTTCCCCATTTCCTGTGACAAAGTAGAAACTGAACGTCCCACTTTTTGTTGCGTATGATCCTTTTCGATGAATGCCAGTTTTTAGTTCTGACCCATCATTTGTAATAGTTCTTCATTTATTCTTTTTTCGGCAATAATAATAGAACTACGCACTCGCTCAAAACCGGTATACGAAAGGCGGCAGACATTCCCTTCCACTAGGGCGAGAATAAGAGATCAAACGAAGGCATGAAAACCAAACCCAAAATAGGGTGACAACACATCCACAAGGTTTCTCACGTACCTACAAGGCCGCCTACTCCATCGGCCACAACAACGCGATCTATCCACAGAGTCAAAAAATCGAGCCATGCATAAAGAAACACCCCTACGTGTACAGGTTTAGGGACAGGAGGTACGCACACACCATGGGCTCGACTGGCATGACTGGCCAAACCCTGAGCCAAGCTAATAAATATGTAAAGACTGAGATTTGTAGCCCTGAGAACCGGAATTCGCATGGGAGAAGACATGCGTGCAGGCCAGGCCATAAATTGCACGGTCGTGAGCACCTTCGGTATTTGAACGAGAAGCGCTCAAGTGTGCATCCAGTTGTTTATAAACGAATTTGAACGGGGTAAGTCACAGTGATACAGAATGGAGGAAACAATCGAAGGATACTTTGTGTTAAAGAAGACAAGGAAAAGGACGAGGGCATGCAATAAAAAGGTTTCTAAATTATGGTTGCTGAGGCAAGAAAGAGCAAATTGTTTATTGTTCTCATTAACTAGTTGTGTTAAAGAAGACAACAAAACAATCAACCAATACAACAAAAGCCAACTATATCATTGTAAGACAAGAGGATGGAGAAACAAATTTTTTTTTTTCCTTTTCCATTTCTAAGCAGTCGAACGAATAGAGAACACAGGATAAAGAGAACTGAACACATAAATTTTCAACTTATCGGCTGACGCGGAGGACAAGGCACAGCTTCATTGTGCAAGGAACCTCAATTTTCCAGACATAACTGCAGCATTGCTAGCACTAATAAGGTCCACCTGGAAAATTTATGAGTCGCTTCCAAAGGCTGTCGCAAGTGTCAAAATACTTACAATCATATAAGGCAGGCAAAGTATGATAACTTATCTTGACATGACAAAATGACTTATCTTGATATTCTAAAATATTTAGAACAATTTCCCATATCAGTCAAACTTGAAACATTAACCCTTTAAAGACAAAACAATTGTTTCAGTGCTACATTTAGAGCATGGTATCTGAATATTCCGGCACAAAATCTATGCTTATCCAGACCAGCAGAACAGCAACATTGAAATACAAACTGTTTGCTTCGTATACATTCGGTCATTTCAAGACTGTCACTCTGCCCCCTCCAACAGAAAATTACAAACAAGTAAAAAAAAAAAAACTTTATGTAGTGTAGATATTTCCAAGGATTAGAATACCACCTATAAACTAAGGGCAACAGAATATTCTGGTTGGCCGAGGTCTGAAAAAGGCAGCTTACCCAAAACTCAGTGCCAATCAGTTTTTCGCTTAGTAGAGGCCCAACATTCTTAGCTCAGTAACATGGCTGGGGTCAAGTTCTACGATGCTCTTATCAGCTTCTCGGTCTTCTACTATGTACTCCTGGATTAAATTAAATAGAAAACTTATAACAACGTATGATAAAAAACCAAAAAAAGAGTATTCAAGGAAGTGCGAAGACCAAGCCACACTTTTGAAATGAAAGACTACCTGTCTATGAGTATTATGTGCTTCCTTAGTTTAAAAGAAGCATTGATCTATTTTATGTATAAATAGTGGTGAGAATCTTACAGCCAAAGGGACTACATACATGATGGGCTACCTGGATTAGTGCTGCTGATCAAATCAAATGGTGCAAAGATACAGTCAGTTAAGGTTAAATAGTGGTATGTATACATGTCACTATTGGAACCCTACACATAAACGTCTCACGCTCATCCCCAGATTATCTGGATTCCCCTTGCGACTTCACGACAGTCAAAGTTGCATATGGGGACAGCCCCTATGTGTTTTTAGACACGCCGTGAAGGAATCGGTTATTAAGCATGCCAATGCAATGTGGCAAATTTAACCTCTTAAATTTCAAATCACCTTCTTTCTTTTCTCTAGGGATGAGAAGCAATAGTCGTCATAAAAACGGGGAGACAGAGGAACAAGCAAAAAAACCTATGAATTTGAGCAAGTTAAGACTCAGAGCTTAGAACGAAGCCGATTTTATCTTCGACACCAAGATACAATTTCATATGACCAGTAGTTCGAAGTCATTCACAAAAACATAGCACTCAAAACTAAGAAGTTGAGCGTATGGAAAGGGAACTCAATGTTATTAATAGAGCTAATTCTATGCTCTGAATAGGATGAAAGGGAGATTCCCATTATATCGGCTCATGTAAAAGGTCCATTCCTCCAGCTCCCCCGCATAGACTTCACTATTGAAGGCAACCCAACCAAAGTAAAAGGTGAAATAGCACCAATCCAAAGTTTTAAAGCACAATGCAATGGCATCTAAAGCAGCAGCCATGCAAAGAAAGCCACTTTTAGCTGGGCAGTAAGTACTCACATGCCTTTCCAAGGAAAGGCCATGTACCCTTCCTCTACTACCATCCAAGTCAAAGGATCAGACCACGGCCAAAATGACGCCATGGATCAGTTTTCAGCTAAAGCAATACGCATTTCAAGAACATATCAATATGTAACTTGAAGAGAACTTTTTACACTTTCTGTAGCTTCCACAGAAACTCCACGTGCAGAGAGAGTCAACATAACTTTTTAAGTTAACAAAAAAATGGTGAAAATATTAGTAGTGGACCTGTCAGACTAAATATTCTGAATGAAGAGGCAAATGCGAGACTTCAGACAACTGAAATACTAGATTGAAGTTTAAATGTGAAGAATGAAATAAAAGAGTATAGTAGAGAACACGGCTAGCAGGCAACATGCATCAAGGGTTAAGTGGGGTTAAATGAGAAAGGAGCCATGATGTCCATCTATCAATCTAATAAAACCCAATTTTACTGCATATTTCCAGCCAGAACTTTTTTCACGTCATTTACAACATAGGAGGTAATACTGACAAACTACCTATACTTCTCATGTTATATTTCTCTTGTCTAAAGAAACAATTGAAGCGTGCTTCAAGTCACTTCGACTCAAATGTTTCTACACATTTTCAATTATTCAAAGGATGAGAAACTAAACCTTCGTCAGTTCTTGTTTGGCAAGAACATGGTAGTGGCGTTCGTTGATCCTCTGTCCACAGATTATTGCAATGAAGAAACCATAGAGCAAACCGACAAGAACAATTGCTAAAACTGCAATGAAAAAGGAGGATACATGGAGTTCAATACATTAAGTTCCACAGTAAGCAGGTATAATTCATAGAGCTCTGTAATATTTCCTATGTAGAGGATCGTTAAGCATACCAACAAAACTATATTGAAGGGAGGATGTGGAAAGATGGACTAATACAATATGCACACAAAAACAAACTACAGGAGGAGTCTATAAGACTGTTGAAGGCCTTTCTTTGGTCTGATGGCAAGTCAATGTGCAAAAAGGGTACAAGTCCTCCACAATGGTTACCTGAGAGAAGAAAGGGAAGTCAAGGTGTTGCGGGGGGTGTTGTTTGTTGGTGGGGCAGGGTAGCAGAGGCTTCATTGACGCTTTAACTTGTGCAATGTGGAACTGAAGTACGATGTTGCACATCTGGGTACAGAAGATGGAGTGAACAGTTAAAGAGTCAATACCCCCACCATCATATATAACTCACTATTAGCTCCCTTAGGTCCTTTCTTGATCCTCCTCACCAAATGCTTTCTAAAATAGAGCATGCCATGTGAGGCAGGTTATAGTGAACAGGCAATGTTAAATGACTAATTTTTTATGCAAAGCACTTTCCTGCGCTTTACAGAATCACAGAAAGCGCTCGACAGCAAGGCCCTGACGTTGGGCACCTTGGTACAGCATCACATATCAAACAATAAGCTGAGTTGGTGAGATCTATAATATGTAGTGTGGCTACGAGAGTAAGCATTTTGAGTAGCTTTTTGTTCTTATAACCTACCTTTCCGGTTTCAAAGTTCTAGCATTCCAGAAAGATGATTGAAGTCCTAAAGTGATTATATAGCAGCTTGATGAGCTTTGATCTAACAAGAAAGATAGCTACACTATTCAACAACTAAAGAGGTCAAAGAAGTGGAGTAAAACAGAATGTATTACTAAAGAATGAAGATAAAGTGTTACTAATCTGTAATAAGGACTGCCATGATTCACACAACGAGACCCCAAAAGTAGAGGATGTTGCATGTTACAAGGGCTTCATAACTGTGCATTTTGTGCAAGTCTGGACAGAACAGACAATGAACATTTTGTGGATGTTAGGAGTGAGCTTACCAGCCATTGTATAAAACCCATACGGGTGTTCTTCATATCCAAACATTTCCCTAAGTTCGTCTCCATAAAATTTGTAGACCAACACGCCAAAGAATGCAACAATCTGTTAAATGTGTATATTAAGAATTAAGAAAGCTCTTATGATTAACATATTGAACAGAAAAACTTTTATTTTCAAACAAACCCCAAGAAGCAATCATGCGGACTGAAAATATAGGATAGAAAAAGATACTTTTAAGAGCTCCCACCAAACCGTTTGCTGAACCATGAAAATCTATGATTGGATAAATATTACTAGTTTCCCCTTAGAGTTCATTATTAAAAGGAAAATTAGAAAGCTGAGATCAAATCTAAAACCTTTTTAAGCACTTCTTTGAAACAACAAGCTCCCTACAGTCAAAGGATAATAACGATAGATGGCAACATAGTTTTACAACCAACGTGAAACTTCTCTTAGGGGCAACATAACTTCTGGTAGCTAACTAACATAACCAGTACCAGATATCTAGCAAATCAAATGACTCAACTGAGTCAAGGCAACAGCTGGCAGAACAGCATTTGGGTAGGTGGGTTTACAACAGGCCTCGAGTTGTAAGTGCTTTAGGAAAAGCTAACTCTCATATGTAGAAACACACTTTCGGTACCACAGCGCCTGGATAGGTAATGCATAAAAGGTAAAACCATTGGCATCAAGCTCCATGCATAAACATACTGACAACTGCCCGAACACAGTGTGGTCAACACCAAAGTAAGCGATATTAGAATTGGATAAAACCATATTGATGAGGTTCAAATTCATCAAGTATCTGCTATTTAACAAAATGCATAGGACGAGTTGTGCACAGGCACAGCTGTCCATGCATCATCGTTAAGGACCATACACCTTTCTGATTCAACGGCTGATTGTCTGTTTCTGTTTTTACGACATCAATCTAGACCAAAAAAAACACAAGGACAAGCTCTAAATAGGCATACCAGCTGAACAATAACAAAGATGAATGCATGGTCTCTTGCAACGAGGAACTGGAATTTCATTCTCAACCACCACCGATCAGGTGGGACATTTGCACGTAGTATGAATACAGCTCTACATTCTGTACAATGAGCAAAGGCAAAACCCTCCTGCAGTAATGGGATATATAAGTAAGTATATGCTGAAAAAGAGAGATATCTTTTGTATTCTATCAAATCTGTGGACTTGTTACAATTGCATGGGAGGTTATAAAGCAAACACGTCTCAACAAAGCTTTTATCCAAGATATTTGCGGCCAGCTACATTAATCCTGTTTCGCGACACTTTTTTGTGTGGTGTCTTCAGAGGGACCATCAAACTTGGCATTGCATCGGACTTGGAGTGACATAAAACCGACTCTATCCGCAAGTTATGATATCCTTTTTTCCCATTTTAATCTAAATTAAGTTGGCTTGTTGATATACCTCACATTCCGTTTTAGAGTTATGATCTGACATTCTCTTACTGCTACAGTCCACATTGTTTTGTGCAAGAGGCTGAATCATATAAGCCGACTTTCTCTCAACGTATCCCCTGACTCCTATAACCCTATTGCCCGCTACGTTCACCTTCTCATGAATGTGATCATGATGCCGCATGTTTTATCAATGTTCCAATAACCCAGTATTTCCAAAATTGCATTCAGAATCTTCTGGAAGTTATTAGGTAACATAAACACTTACCCTGGTTGATCTCCAATTATCAAGGCATGATCTGTGGACATACTTCTGGGTGCCTTTGCACTGGCACGGTGCAATCAAATCTTCTCCTGTATTTATAGTATATAAAAGTTTCACTATCACTACACTAAAACAAATACTGTCTCGAATATATAACATTATCCAAAGTGATTATGAAAAGGCATTGATTTCCCTTGATATGTAAAATGCATCACTGCAAGTGGTGATGAGTAAAGTGGGACAGTTTAACAAATACCGAGATTGATAGATAGTTAAGACCTCCAGTATCAAGGCATATACGACATTGTGGCTGGTCTGCATTTACCAGCCTGCAACTTTCATCCACATCAAAACTTTGCCGATCATCAGCAGTTACAGAAATATCCCCACTCACGGTTAGAATTTCAATTGAAATCGAAGAGTCATCAACTCCTTGGGCAACACTAGACTGACTTAAAATGGGTTCTGTTTCTAAATTGTCTTCTCGCCGACTATCATCTGATGCTAACTGCATTGCAAAAGATGTTGAATCAGGAATGAACTGAAAAAGTCATTGCCGAAGCTAATTTTCCTATCAAGAGGAAAAAGTCCTGCAAATCAAAGGAAAGGTAAAAAAGAATCAGCATTCGACATCCAGGTATGACCTAGTGTACCCAAACTAAGCATGACAAGATAAAAGCTAACTTATGCATAATGTGCAAGACGACTAAAGTGCTGTCAAACTTCTTTTCCCCACATCCAATGTTAGTTTTCATTTTTCAACTGAGGATAGGCATTACCTGAGTCCCCCCTAAGTCCTCTAATGCAGTCAAATAAGTTAGGATACCCAAACAAGCAAATGCTGGCAAAACTAGTAAATATTCCCAAAATGCTAGCTCTGAGTTTTCCATAACAACAACTGAGAAAAGTCCTCGATAATGCTGCAATCAGAAAGATCACCACAAAACTTTTGACATGGTATCTTCCATACGATTTTAAGAGTCCCCTTCAGAGATATACATCAATAAAGACTACCTTTTCGTTGCTATTTCTTTCTCCTCTATATCTTTCACCACTTAGGATGATCAAGTGGCGCAAACAAAAGCAATTGCCTTTTCAAATTATAACCCTGATTATAGTTATGTCCATAATTCATGTACCGTAAAGCTGCATTTTGAGCATAATACCGACCCAGAGTTTAGTTGAGAAACTTGACTAACGGAGTTTGTCTAAGCCCATAAATTTAACTGGCCAAAAAATCACTGCTTTTCCGATTCAAGATAGCAGGTAAAAAACTTATAAGAGACCCTTAATATAGGGTTGAGACAAGCCATGTAGATAGAGAGCATTCCCCGTCATAATATGGTGTGCCCCAAAGCAACCAGCAGTTAAAATGTATGCTCACGAATCCAAGTTTGTGCTTTTAAGCACAGAAGGCAGCATTTTGGGTTTTAGGCCTTTAACACTCAATTTTCTGTTAGCAATTTGCTTTTGCCCATAACCTTCTAACTGGGACTCCTTTCCACCCATTACGCATTTACATAAATATGGGGTATTTTGCGTGTATATCCGTCACGCACACAAACACACACAGAGAAACACAAAACACCCATGAAACACAACAGATGTACACAATGGGTATTAAAGTTATCAAGGCATCATTCTTTGAGCTAGTAGCAACTTAACTTTGGATAGCTGTATTATGTTGTAGCAAATGTACATTTCCAGAAAGGGAAACTGTAGCAACTACTTCTACGTAGTTACAACCATTATATCATATGGACAACAAATGGTCATGTATAAATAGACAGAATCAAAGATATACAGATGGGACTTGGGGTACTGACCTGATTCTCGAAACTGATAGACGGGCATGATACGAATGCATTGCTCTTTAGTCTATAATAAATGCACAGGTACGAAATATCGATTGGATCAAATTGAAGGGTTATTTGGATTTAGAGGTAAGGGAGAGGGAGAGAAGGCGGAATTTGCAATTGCAATTGTCATGCGAATAAATGGTTGAAACGGGAAGAGCCATCACCAGAAGGACCTGGATAGTCTGGACTTTGAACCCACCGGAATTCTTAACAATGTTGTGCTATTATTAATACTATAATAATAATATAATGTGATTTACTATTTGTTTATAGGAGACTTTGACGTTTTCAGCCTAATTATTTACTAGATTTATCTACTAACTTTATCTAGGCAGTTTTTGAGATTCACTCTCGGTAAATTAAATATAATTTTTTCTCTTAGTACGGTAAAAAAATTTATTTATTAAGTCGGTAAAATGTTTTATTTATTAAGTAGAATGACACTTACATAATAAAAATGTAAATGATGAATTTACGCCATAATTCAATATACACATGACAAAGACTTAGATACGCACTCATACACCCTTACCCCTGCACAAGCAAAGAATCATACACACCCAATTACAAACAAAAAAAAAATCACTTGTACATGCACACACTAGAGAAAGAAATAAGGGCATGACTATTGAAACCTAATATTTGTGAAGTTTGGGATTAGATCTGGACATGAAAATCAAGGTTTTTACCCGAAGAGGCCGTTTGACACAGATTTTTTTTGCTCTTTTTTGGCTCACTTTTTTTTGTTGTTGCAAAAGCACATAAAAGTGGGGTGTTTGGTTGGGTTCTCTTTTTAAAAAGGGCCCAAGAGTTTTTAAACTCTTACCCATTTTTTAAAAGAGCTTGGAGCTTCTTTTTTTTTGCTCTTTTTCATGCGGGGCTGAGGCTGGTTAAATGAGGCTGAGGCTTCAAGCCTCACTAGCAACATTTTTCCATTTTTTTGCTTTGGGTATAAAACCATTCTTCACCTCTTTCATCACTATAGACTCCACAGCCTGTCGCCGTTACCGCCTCCACTGGCCAGCGGTGACCGCTTCTACTGGCCAGCGGTGACCGCCTCCATCAGCCACTCTTTGGTCCAAGATGAACACAACCATTGGCGATGGTTGCGCCCAATTCCTGGGAATCGATACCTTCAGAAATTGGAGGCCTCTGCCGATCTGCCATTGGAGATGGGTCTCGTGGGTTGCCGTAGGTTTTTGTGGTTTTGCTGGATTTACATCGGCAAATGGTTGCCTTCGTGGTTGGCGGGGGTGGGTTGGCGTGATGGACAGATTTGATTGGTGCGGTGGTGCTCTAGGTGGTGGACAGATCTGCTGGTTGCTGTAGGTTATTGTGCGGTGGTGGGTGTTGCGAGTTGCCAGCGGTGTTGCTGATGGGTGATGCCGACGGGTATTGCCTGCAGGAAGTAATTACCGTGGGTTTGTATCGCCGGTTGTGATGTCCGATGAAGGCGGACAACGGTGGCCCGATCTGGGTGCCGACGGTGTGGCGATGAGACCTGTGGTGATGGGGTGAATCTATGGGTGTGTGCAGCTTTGGTGGTAGTGTGGCAGTGCCGATCTTGTGGTGGTCCGCCGGTGGTCAATCTACACTTGTTTAGGATTAAAATGAGCCAATGTTGGTTTAATTATGTTTAATAATGTTGGTTGTTATTCATTGTAATGTTGGAAAAGTTATATTTAATTATTTATAAGACATTGTAATATAGTTGCTTATTTACCTTTAATAATGTTAAATTATGTATATTAAAAAAAAAATAAACCCAAAGAGCTGTTCTGTCAAACGCTTGCTCTTTTCTATTTTTTTTTAAAAAAAATACTCCGTCAAACAGTCACCAGTTTTTTAAACTGGTAAAAAAAAACCAGAACTCTTCTCTTTTTTCTTAGAAAAAAAATTAAAAACTGATAGTGTTATGAAACAGACCCTAAGATATCCATGATTGTCTAGGAGATAAAAATTTTGTGTGGTCAAAGAATTTTCTTGCCGTGGCGGTTAATTGAAGTATAATACAATATCAAAATCCTAGACAATATTTAGATATAGTATAATATGTTTACGGTGACCTTGATCGGTGAGTGATGTGTATATTCATTTGAACCCTAGAGTGGACAAATGAATGTTATTTTAATTATTATAATCTATAAGAGTCTTAACCAGCAAACCTCAGCCACATGCATATATTAATATAAGTTTAGTGCATAATTACTCTTTGAACAATAGATAACGTAAGACCAGAGTACCTACCTCCTCACTATCTCTTTTGTGGTAAAACTTTTGACATGGCGTAAGCAACACAAATAATTGCGCCACTGTAAATTTTGTTAGTGTGAATTGCTAATTATCCTGTCAAATCAGTGCTCCGTCGACGGCGGAAGTGCTGCGGCTGGCACCTTCAGATTTGATTTCGACGCTCTCAGGAACTGCCGTGACTGATATCTCGCTGCCAATGGCAGCAATGGAAGGTGTTGTAGCAGCAGCAGCAGCTCAAGATCAGTCTCAGCTCCAGCAGCAACCGCTCAAGGTAGTGGAGAGGCTGAACCCGGCGGTTCAGCAGCAGCTCAACCTCGAGTCCGTCAAGACCCGAGCCATCAGCCTCTTCAAAGCCATCTCTCGCATCCTCGACGACTTTGACGTCATCGCTCGAACTAATTCTGCCCCCAAATGGTCCCGTCCTTTGCCCTAATTGCATCTTTCTTTGGATATGGTGGTTCAGAGAGTCAAATCGTGTTGAAATAGTTTTTTTTTTCTTTCTGAACCAGGCAGGATATTTTGGGGCAGTTTTCCATGGTGAATCTTGAGCTTTTTAACATTGTGGAAGATATTAAGAAGGTTTCCAAGGCTTTTGTTGTGCATCCCAAGAATGTTAACGCCGAGAATGCTACAAGTATGCACTTGTTTTCTTCAACATTATCAGTATATAACATCAAAATAAGCAAATCTCTCTCTCTCTCGTAATGTTTTCTTCTCAATAGCAGTCCAGTACTTCTATTTGTGGAGACATCCACTTTCGTAATGTCTTGGCCCAAATGATTGTGCTGTTTATGCGCTTCCTGTGAGTCTATAACAGTTTAAACAACAGCCTTGACTGGCAATTTCTTAATGAACTGCAGTTACTTCTCTATTCTTATATCTGCCCTCCTGTAAGGGTTGTTAGAAAAGACTTGACCTTTGTTAGTTCTAGGGGACACACGACAACTATTCAGAAGAACAAAATTGTCATCTTAGCAGAAAGTGTTTTGTTGCTTTATATGTTTGGAGCCTCGGTCATGCATTCCAAATTTTCCTGTAAAGAAAAGAAACAAAAATAAAAGTGGTGACTTTACTTTATTGATTGTATGCTCGAACTCTTAGGAGATATATTACAGTCTTAGCTTTATTCTGATGAAAATTAATCGGATTTTGTGGATACAGTTCTGCCTGTTATGTTGTCTTCGAAGCTATTGCCTGAGATGGAAATGGATGACAATTCCAAGAGAGAGCAACTATTACATGGAATGCAAAACATGTCAGTGTCCTCACAAATTGAAAAACTAAAGGTGAACAGAGAAATAGGACCGAGAAATTAGCTTCTTTTCCTGCATATTTTGTACTCAAACATGTACTGCTTTGCTATTTGCAGACTAGAATTGACATGATTGAAGCAGCCTGTGAAAGTGCTGAAAAAATCATAGCTGATACCCGCAAAGCATACTTTGGTACTCGACAGGGGCCAACAATTATTCCAACTTTAGACAAGGTTCAAGCTGCAAAAATTCAAGAACAAGAGAATTTACTTCGGAATGCTGTAAATCATGGGGAAGGTTAATTTTTAATGCTATTTTTCATGACATGCTTTCTGATTGCATAGTTCCATCAAGATTAGGTGTGTTTTTGTTTACATATTTTCAGGTTTAATGGATTTTTTTTTTCACGTTATGTGCATAAAGAATTAAGCTTGCGTGTATCTCCAGAAGACGAGCCTCTCCATAAATCAGTTGTTGCATGATCCTAATTCCCCATGCTATACTGTTCTGCATATGTATGAAAGTTATATTAAAAAGGATTTGAAAATATTCGCTTCTTTTAAGGTCTGGCATTTCTAAGATAGTCAAACATATTTTGACAATAATCTTATGCCACAATTTCCCTCAAAATTGATAAAGGATGGCTAGCATAAATCTTAAACACATCGTTAAACAAAGGTGTCAAATGAGCCGGCCCAGACCGTACCCCTCCGGAGTTTTCCACTGTAGTGGACTGCACTGGGCTTTGTCCAAGTCAACACCTGACCAGGCTTAATTCTCGAAAAGGTATATCCTGGCCCTTGCCCTCGGCTGAAGTGTAGGCTGTGCCTTCTATGGTATATCATATGGTTGCTTAATATATGAAGTACTAATCTCCCTAAACTATGAATGACCTAGTTGTGTCCCACTAATTAAGACTTTGAAACCATTGGGCTCATTTGTGAATGTCTGGTCTGGTTTTGAGGCTCTAAACTGTAGCTTCATTGAGGACACAATTGAGGACACAGGAGCATATTCACATTCTTGATATCTACTTACAGTACCTGCTAACGATAGAATGTTCTATGCGACATACTGTTGCACTTCAATGATTCTGAAAAGTGTGTGGTAAACTAGAATTGCGACATACTGTTGCAGCACTTCAATGATACTGAAAAGTGTGTGATAAACTCGAATTCTGGAGATGTTTGCTTATTGAATATCTGCTGTATGTGTCGGGAATTCTCGTACCCCTACGCATGTTTTATTTCTGGCATGGAACCTCCAATTAGAACTCTCCAAAAAAAAGAGAAACCCCCCCCCCCCCCGCCTCCTTCTGCTGCGCGGGGGCCGGCGTAAGGGCTTTCAAAGAAGAAAGACCACACTCAGAAATAACAGTCCGATCACTTTGATGTATGGAAAATAGGGATATGAGTTTACCCCCTGGTAGCAAGGAGGATATATACTAGACATACTTAGGCTAAAAATGACCCAACAACAAATTGTGACCTCTTTACCCTTATTGAATTGGGTTTTAACTCATGTATGGTATGCCCTGCAGTTCTTTCGGGTTCTGAAGTCTTTAATAGCTGGATACCCTGGGCATAGAGTTATTGTGATTTCACTGAAGTAATGTGTTTGTGCAGGGCTACGAGTGCCAGTAGACCAAAGGCAGACTACCTCTGCACTTCCAATACATCTCATGGATGTGCTTCCGGTTGCTGACAGTGGTCAGACTTTTCCTGATGCATCTGGTATAGTGTCCTTTAGTCATTTGACCAAATAGCTAGTCAAGTTTTTGTTGTAATGCTGACAAGGTGGTGTCTTTTTTTTACAGGCATGTATACAAAAAATACTCCGCCCCTATCATCAAATAATATGACTAATCAAGGAACTTTATTACAGGTCTGAGCATTACTCCTCCTTTTTGTTATATACAGTGTGTGGATTTTGTGAGGGCACCACTCTTGCTCTGAACCGTGCAGGTTTTGGACATTAGCGTGTCTATCTTTCCTGCGGCCTCTTTCTTCCCTTTGATAAGCACTTTGGAGCTTTCTGAACTAGCTAATTTCATGACTTGAAGTGCCGCTTTAGTTTTGCGGACAATCTTTTTGTGGCCTCTCCAGTAGTATTTTGCTCCCACAAACTCTTCAAGAAGTTTTTATTAGGCATTTTTTCTTCTTTGAAGTATTTCAACTCTCAGAGCCTCTGAGAGTTGAAAAACTTCAGTCAGAGGTAGCTAGTTGAGAAGTCTTATGCTTTTTCTACAAGACAATGCCAACGGTTGTTTTTCAGAGAGCACATAACATTAGTGGTATAATAGCGCTTTTATGTAGAGATTTTTGGAACTTCTTCCAGAGGCTATGAACCATCAAATTTTGTCCCGTCTTTGTATCTGTTTGGTTATGGTTAATGTTGAAGTTGCTTTTTATATCGTCTTGTGAGAGTTTGCCTCCTCCAAGGGCAACTGGATGGGTGTTGGTTCTGTAACCAATATAACTAATTTAAATTCATTATCCCGAAAGGTCAATTCATTACTCACTTTGCTAATTCAACACGCTTCTTGCTAAATTTTGACCTTTCTTTTTCGGTCCAATGCTTTGTCATTGTACGAGGTGATTTGAAGCGTAGGCCACCCTACAGCAGTTGCCCAGTTCTTCATCCTGTGGAGTCGAACCAAAATTAGGTTGGTTTGGGATGATGCTCTAGAGAACTTGATGCAAAGTATCTTATGTTCACACCATGTTACCTTGTATGCCGGTTTATTGGCTTGATATCCCCACTTATGTTGACGGCATTTAGGGTGAATATTTATGTTTCTACTAATCTGAAGTCTTAAATCTACATGATTCTTTCTGTGTTGCCGCTTCTTACCCGACAGTCTTGGCATAGGCTTCTGGAGCACAACTTATTGGAAGAGCTGCAGCTTCTCCTTCTGGTGCTACTGGGTCTACCTCCTTTGATAATACAACGACATCTCCACTGCCATATGCCCACTCGCCTAGGTCTGGTGCTAACATGATGAATACACCGTCTCCCCAGCAACAGTCGCAGCAGCAACAGCAGCAACAACAGCAGCAGCAGCGGCAGAAGATGATGCAGTTACCTCAGCATCAGCAGCAACTCCTTGCACAGCAGCAGTTTAGGCAATCTCCTATGCCTGGACTGGGGCAGGTACATTAAATGAAATTTAGGTCACTGCATTTCTTTCTAAAGCTACTCTTTTCCTTAATGCTTCCAGTCTGATACAATCATGGCTGCCAAAAAACACAACCAGAAAAGCTAGCTGTTGAGCCCACAGGCCCAACACCCTTATATGCCTCATAATAACCCCGTGCCTGACCCATGTAGGACCACTCTCTTGAGCTCATATCCTTGCCTTTCTGCTAGGTGGGTATCAACCCTCAGGTCCCTTGACACACGTTGACCACTGTTTAACATGGACAATACACATGTTTGAAGGAGGACCAGAGCTTGGCACGTGGCATTTGTCGCACTGAAATCTGTGAGCTATTATGGCCCTCCATTAATATGACAATGTAGGACCAAGTTGCTGCTGTTTCTCTGCATATTCTGCATGCAACACCTGCTCATTTTCAATTCTGCATGCAACACCAGTTTATCAAAATTGTTACTGTTCTTCCCAATTGTCTGTTGTGAGAAAATTAGGAAAGAAGGCCAGCTTTAGCGATGCCTTTGTGCATCGTATAGTTGTCCATCAAAAGCAAGAGAATCTTTGCAAACCAATGTCAAAGACACACTTCAGAGAGGCGCTGCTAGAACTAATCTACAAATCACTTTTACCTTCTTCCAGTGACGAACACTTTGGTTCCTCCACCTGCTTGTTCTGCAAGGCCTTGCCCACAAGCATACAGTCAACGAGGAAATGAAAATTAGATAATATCTTCAGATACAGCTAGAATTTCTTCTTACTGCATAACTGTTTTGCCCAAACTTGTGTTACTATGTATTCTTGCTGCATCAATTTAGCCTATGTATTCTAAGCTAGCATTCATGTCTTTGTTTTGCTATGTGAGTTTGTGGTCAAGTAGGTATACTTTATTTGATATTCATATCCTAGATCAATTTGACTCCAAGTGACATTTAAATTATGTTGAACTATTCTTGTTTTATTCGTGCAGAACCAGCTGTCACAGCTGCATGAATTGCAGGGTCAAACTCAGCAGAAGTTTTCGTCGGTAAACTGCTTTTTTTCTTGTGTTGTCTCATCTAATAATATATTTGGTCATTTGCGGCAAATGAATTTTCTAAAGTGGAATCATCAAGGACTATAAAAGTTTACCTTTGGCAACATCTTGTATATGATTAGGCTGATTAGTTCAAAATCATATGACACCAATGATATACTCACACTAGCTCTAGAATCATCTTTCTCTCTGTTGTTGCAAGCAAATGAGAGAATCATCCGTCTCTCTGTTGTCGCAAGCAAATGAAACAAGCACTTCTCCTTAAGATTATGGCTCTCAGAAAAGAACTCACAAAAGTAAATCCACTTCTATTATTTAGATTGATAGAAAAAGAAGTATATGAATCAATTATGAGAATTTGGGAGATAATGGAGTCTTGAAGCATTTCGTTTATCGTTTATATGTGTATTTATTTTTATGCCACATTGGCTCTCATAAATTATCTCTTACACATTAATCCTTTGGTGAAAAATTATTTCTTCAGATGCACGGTCAACATCAAATGCAATTCTCACAGTCATTGGGCCCCTCGCAATTTCAGAGTAGGCAGCTGCCTTCTGGATCAATTCAGCATGGGATTAGTCAAAGCCAACTCAGCCAAGGAAATCAGTTGAACCGTCATCTAAATCAGTTTTCTAGCCCTGCCAATAGTGCCTTGTTTAATGCTGCACAGGCTACTCCAAATAACCAGATGGTCAGTTATTCTATGCACTCGTTTTTGTTTTATTTCCTTAGTTTAACTGTTGTCTAAGTGTCCATTTGAACCACTTAAGATTATCTGAGAAAAAAGTCAAAAACTTTTCCTAGCTGATCAAGTTGCATTTGGTGGGTTGTAGCAGGATTTTCCAGCCATACCAAACTGATTACATTGTTGGTCAGCTTTTATTCCTACTTTGACAGCTGTGGATTAGTATCTTACTTACTGAAATCATTGCTCTTTTCATATTTATATGTTTGTTGCTTGCACTAGTATCTGTTATTTACTTATACTATGGTTAGGTAGATTTAGTTGCTCTCGTGAAAAGCAGCGATTTTGACTTGACATGCTATCATATTGACATGCTGAATATTTCTACACTATTTGTTTGTAGTGTGAGGAAATCTGGCAATAGTTCTTGATACAGTACTTTCTAGATAGTATTGTATGGAGATGTGGCAATAGTTCTTGAGAGTTTCTTTGATTTTGTAGCCTGTTCAGTGCTCATTTGAGCCTATTGTGTGCTAGTGTGAGTTTGTAACTTTGTATAGGTGCTTCCAGATAGTATTCACCTGTGGCCCCGTTTTTCCCCTCTCTCGGTGCCCTCCCTGGTGAAGTATGTTCTGCACAAAAAAAGTTGGCATATACTGGGAATACTTAGTTTGCAGATTATAGTTCTATTTTTGTATGCACACGTAATGCAGATATATCTGAGCACATCCCTTGCGTTGGTTTTCTGTGTTGTGTTCTTTTCTCTTGCTGGAGCAATTCTTCTAATATTCTTAAATCAAGCCATCTATCACGTAGGTATCTACCCTATACTGAAGACCGTTTTAACATCCTTAAGCAGTCTACTTTTGAGAACCTTATAGTTGTCATGGGAAGTATATCGTACCATATATTTCTCGATCGTAATTTACAGTTATGCTGGTTACGATAGCTATGTTACGGCCGTCACTCATACTATATGTTTCTTCCAATGGCAGATTTCGAATATGTCAGCCATGATGCCTTCACAATCTCCTCTACCACGTATGCAGGTCAGTTTAAAGTGCATATACTGATCTTGATTAATACTACAGTATCATATGGTCCTAGGAGTATCACAAGGATGATTTTGGAATTCTCTTTTAATTAATGACAAGCTTCATCCAGATTTAACGTAACGACTCTTAGCAGTCCTCAGAACATTGCCTCTGGGATTACTGACAGCAATCATGAAAAATCGAACCTTGAAGAAGCCCACTAAGAAGTTTTGCTAATTCCTTAGATTATTATTCAAGTGGGGTGTCTGACACAAAGCACGGTAGGATTGGTTAGCTGAGTCGTTTTATTTTTGTGCCCAACTTCCATGTACCTGCAACTAAAAACTGACTGGATTTTTCCTCTTGTACATGATAGGAGGCTTTTGTTACTGTTCAGAAAAAAACTTTGTCATTCAGTTCACCGAGCTTTGCAGGAAAAGAGCTCCGAGTATTAGGTTGTTTAGTACTGAATTTTGGTTGAGAAGCAAAGGGAAATTAATATATGCTGTCGTTCAAGACAATCACATACCACAGGGAGGAAGTTTCGATCGATTAAGGGTTTCATGAGTTGTATCGTGTTGTGCCTCGTTAATTTGCCATTAAGTACCATGATCAACCTTGGAACTTCATTGTTTATGGAATCTTTACAACGCCATGATTTACTTCTCATTCCCTCTTTACTGCTTTCCAGTATGGTATATCTGGTGCCAACCGAGCTCTTGCTTCCCAAAATTTGAGCGATCAAAGTAAGAACTGCATTATTTTTCTCTTATTGAATTTTGTTTCTAGCTTACACTCATCTCGGTTTTTCCTGGTTAAAACTGTATTGTGGCTGGAAAATAATCTGGGCGAACTATTTGGGGCTTGCCCTTGCAGTGTTCAACATTGGAGCAGCCAATTCTGGCACTATGATGCCTATGCAACAGCAGCAACAACATGGTTCACAAGGTACATTTGGAAACATGCCACAAAATGCTCAGAATCTGCAACCTGGTATGGTACCCATCCAGAATGTACCACAAAATCATCCGAATTTTCAACAACAGAGACAGCAAAACCAACAATAATGCAAAATAGTCTGTATGTGAGGATCATTTGGCCTTGCAGCTACTGAATTGGCAGTATGCTGGTTATCTAAGATAGATCAGCAGCATAACGTGGTTCAATTAACTTATGTTTCTTATAGTGGTATTCTAGATGCTGTACCTTTCCATTTGTACGTACAACTGAAATTCATATCAAGTATGTTTTTGCCATCGCTTCACATATTAGTTGGCATCCTTTTTGGTCTTTGGGTTTTCTATCTGAGCCAGTTCATTCTTGTTACAGTGTTTTTTTTTAAAAATAGTCAGAACTGCAATTTATAGGGCCTATGCATATCGTATTTGTAAATTTAACAGCTTCCCTTGTTTAAATGTTTTAAGTTGAGGAAATAAAGGTTCATTTAAGAGGAAAAGAAAGTATATTACGATAGAAATGATCACGATACAAAGTCAGTTCTATTCCATTCGGCAAACTACAGTACCAAATTTAGATAATGGTCCCTTAATAACATCCCAAGGGAAAAAAAGCTAGAAATAAGAGATACAGAAAAGATTATCTGCTGATGGCCTGTAACAGAAGTTTGATGCTAATTGAGCAATTCAATGAGGTGTTACTATCAATAGCTCCTATGCTTTCTGGGGTTTGATGGATAAATTGGCAGAGACCAAGAGCAGCAGCAGCAGCATCTTAGGACCAGCCATTCTAACCTGCATTTCATGTAGGATAACAATACTACGGTTATGCTTTGTCATAATTGTAGACTGAAACGATACTAGAAGAGAAGCATTTTATGCGCTTTGTCAATTTAAGTCATGGTTCTTTGTTCATACTGTGTTTGTCTGTATAAACTTTGCTGGTTACTGTTTATGTTCCCCAGATGGCAAGTAAAGTAGAAGTAGGACGAGCAATAAAGACAGATGAGGCTCAGGGCTTACAAGTGTTCTAGACATGAGCTGTTAGAAACAATTTCACGACAATCCACAGAAAATGGTGATAGTGCTGATCTGGGTGAGCTGTTGGAAACCATTTCACGGCGATCCAAGAAAAACGGTGGTGCAGATCTCGGTGAACAGCTTGTTGACAACCTGTGCTGTACCAGGAGAGGGAGGTTTTCAGCTGATGCATTGCCAGAGGGTGGTGGTGAGAAGGGTGGGGATGCAGATGGAGATTGTGACGAAGAGAAATTATATCTTTGATTGCCAGGTCCTACACTGATCGGAAGAGGGGACGGCGGTGTTGGCGGAGACGACGGCGGTGATGCATAATACCCCTTCTTCATTCCAGCTCTTTGCCAATTACAACCAATGCCTGCAGTCAAAATCTCTCTTTAGTTAGTCTTTCGATTTGAGATTGAGCATTAGCTAGAACTATTTCCTGGTTATGCCTTTTGAAATGGTAGATATGATACACCTAACAGTCACTGCAGGGGCCAACTGGTCAGCTACTGCCCAAATCACTAGTTGAACTTGCAGGCATGGTATACTGTTCCTGTCTTGAAACCTAGTTTGTGTACCCAACCACCAGTACATTCTCCCACCATGTCAACCATAAGCTCCTTATAAATGTTCTTGTATGATCACCATAGTACACCCTTACCAAAACTAGGTTCATATGCATAGTTTAGGTAGTTGTACCCGCAAGTCTCAGTTATAAAATTTAGTGAGTCGCATAAAAGAAGCAAGTCAAACATAATTTGGGAGCCTTTTCCCCTCGTTATGCCATGTGAGCCAACTCCCTCCATGATAAAGCTCCGGGCTTAGGGATGTCATTGCATTCGTTTCCTTGACCTTGGAGCCGACAGTCCACCAGAAAGTCGTGTCAAAACCATTTAGTGTTTGCCTGCCTTCCCTCTTAAATCAAATGAACAAACGTTGAGCTTAGTTGCACCAAGAGCAGGGCGGGTGCGAGGTTGTAGCGCGACGTTCCCAGGTAGAAGCGTCATTAAAGTATAGGATATTCACACAACCAAGGTCCTGACAGCTTTGCTGTAATCAAACGTTGGAGGTTGTTTTGGATCCTTGTACCAAGGAGCCATATAATTATAAGCAGTAAGAAGGATGTAATAGCATTACTGACTAACTATAAAGCTGTTTTTTTAAGGGTTAATTACAAAACTGTCATCTGTGGTTTACATGTTTTTGCACTTTGCCCCTCGTGTTTACAACTTTTGCAATAATGTCCTTCGAGGTTGACAAAATCATTGCAAACAGCTCCAAAAACGAACGGCCGTTCAAATTTAGCCGTTAAGACCTCACGTGCATAGCACACCCGGTTTTCTCATGGGTATATCGGTCATTTGCCTACCTCATGTTCCCTCGGTTATCACGAAAACAAAAAACCTAACCGTTGCCAGAGTTAAGGAGAGATAAACAGAGAGTAGCGGGAAAACAGAGAGAATGGTCGTGCGATCACTACTTGCAAATTGAAATTCTTGGATGAAGAAGATCGCGTGTGGGAGATTTATGAGCGAAAATGGATTGGGAACCCCGACAGAGCGACGTCTCACAGCCCATTTACAGTCAGTGTTACTGAAACCCATATTTTGTTCTTGTTTGATTAAACTAGGGTTTGACTTTTAAGTTTATAATTAACTAATGTCTCTCACATGTGCAAATCATTTTATAATTCCAGTTCTAATTAAATAATTTTATTTCTTAAAGTGTTGTTGTTTGTTCGTGCGTGTTGTTTATTGATAGAATAATATTTTTGAAGTTAAAGCTTTTATTAGTTTATGTTTTATGCAGTAGTTAATTTGGGATTGTGCATGTTTGGTTTGTTTGTGTGTTTTCAGATCCTCATTCTTCTCTTTTAACCATAAAACTGCACTATGGGGGGCAATTTAAGAACATGCCACACAAGGTTTACACCATTTGCAAAATAGACTACTTTCATTACTGTGACCTTGACATGTTAAGTTTGATTGAGATTGATAACATGGCAGAGAGTGTAGGAGCTGTAGGATTTATGAACTATTACTATAAGAAGTCTGGGTTAAGCCTTGACAATGGACTAGTGCAGATGATTGTAGACTCAGACATTTTGGCATTGAAAGACTGCATAAATCCACAGGGCCAAGTAGAAATATATTTGGAAAGTTTGTCAAAGGATGAGATGATGGAATCAATTTTCACTCAGTTAGGGCTTAAAGAAACTGTGGGCTCTAGTGTGGTTATTGAAGAGCTTGATGATGTAGGCAATGTAGGAGGAAATGTGCCTACAGGGACTACTGTGCCTGTTTGGAGCTTAGGAAAACAGGGGACAACAAGTACACAGTGGGTGAGAGGTGGTTCAAAGTTTAGGCTAAGTCTAGAAGGTCCAAGCAATGCTGGTGATGATGGGCTTGGCACACAAGCATCAGTAAATGTGGGCACTGGGGTGGAGGAAAACATAAACCAGAGCAGTAGGGCAAGAATGGGTACGGAGGGCAGTAGAACCATACACCAAAGGACTAGGGCAGCAAGGGGCAGTGCTAATGAGGAGCCAAGGGGCAGTGCTACTGAGGGGCCAAGGGGTAGTGCTACTGGTGCTAATGAGGGGCCAAGTGGTGGTGCTTCCGAGGGGCCAAGGGGTAGTGCTACTGGTGCTAATGAGGGGCCAAGTGGTGGTGCTTCTGAGGGGCCAAGGGCTACTGGTGCTAATGAAGGGCCAGGTGGTGGTGCTTCTGAGGGGCCAAGGTGTAGTGATTCTGACACTGATTCCGATGATGAATCATACTGCTCAGATTTGTTTGATAGTGACTATGATGCCAATGAGGATGATAGATTGTATGAGAATAATGTTGACATGAATGTAATAGAACATGGAGTGGGTAGTAGAAGCAAGGGTAAGGGACAAATGGTGCCAAATTTTGAAGAGAAAGAATATGACTTTGATGAGTGGCAGGAACATCCACCATCAGATTCTGAGGGAGGTATTGACAATGCAAGAAACAAGAAACTAACTGGGGAATTTAACCCTAAAACCTGAGTTCAAGGTTGGTATGGTTTTTAAAGACAACAAGGTTTTCAAGGAAGCTGTTAGGCAACATTCTATTTTGGAAGGAAAACCAATAGTCTTCCCCAAGAATGAATCAGGGAGAGTTAGGGCTAGGTGTGCTTCAGAAGGGTGTCAATGGCAGGTGTATGTGTCTAGGATGCAAGGAGACAAAGAGGTTGATTTGGTTGTGAAGACTACAGTAACCCAGCACACCTGTACCAGGGTGTACAAGAATAAACATGTGACTAGTACTTGGCTAGCTGCTAGATACAGTAAAGATTTCAGATTAAATCCTAATATGAAGGTTGGTACTTTGAGAAATACATTGATGAGTGATCACCAACTAGATGTGCCACTTTGGACAGTTTATAGAAGCAAGATGAAGGCAGCAATGATGGTTGAGGGCAATATAATGGAACAGTTTGGGCAATTGAACTCTTACATTGATGAACTTAAGAGAAGTAATCCTGGCACCACTGTGGATCTACAGTATGAACCAGGGGGCATAGGACAGGGTGAGTACAGGTTTCAAAGGATTTATATATGCCTTGGTGCATTGAAGGAGGGTTCAAAGCTGGGTGTAGGAGATTGATAAGGCTAGATGGGTGCTTTTTGAAAGGTCCCACTGGTGGTCAGCTCTTGACTGCAGTGGGCATTAATCCCAACAACCAGATGTATCCAGTGGCATATGCTATTGTGGAGGCTGAAAACAGAGACTCTTGGGGTTGGTTTGTACAGTTGTTGGGTGATGACTTAGAGATAGAAGACAGTTTGAGTTGGACATTTTTGTCTGACAAACAAAAAGGGTTGATTGGGAGCATAGAGTCATTGTATCCTCATACTGAGCACAGGTTTTGTGTCATGCACTTGCATGCAAACTTCAAGGCAGTAGGGTTTACTGGGATTACTTTGAGAGATGCTCTGTTTGCTGCAGCCAAGACAACCAATGTGGTGAGATGGGAGCACAGAATGCAAGAGATGGCTGACATAGACAAGGAGGCAGTGGCCTGGCTTGATGGTAAGCCACCTACAGAGTGGTCTAGGTCACATTTTAGTACAAATGTTAAATGTGATGTTCTTTTGAACAATTATTGTGAGAGCTTTAATGCAATGATAAAGGAAGTAGGGATAAATTGGTCATTACTTGTCTTGAAACAATAAGAAATACCTTGATGGCAAGGATGAGATTTTCTAGGGAACAAGCTGAGGAATGGAATGGTGAGATTTGTCCTGCAATACAGAGGATAACTGAAAGATTGAAGGTGTATGCTTGGGAAGGGATACCATCACACTCAGGGGAGTTGAGGTTTCAGGTAGCATGTCCATGGGGGGAGCAGTTCACTGTGGATCTCAAGCAGTACACATGTTCATGTAAAAGGTGGGACTTGAATGGGATTCCCTGTCCCAATGCCATTGCATGCATTTGGCACAAGAACCTGGTAGTAGAGAATTTCATTCATGAGTGCTACAGTATTGACACATACAAGAAGGCTTATGCACCAATCATTAACCCAATGAATGGTCCAAGTATGTGGCCTACAAGTAATTTACCCTTCATTCTACCCCCCACTTATAGAAGGCCAAGTGGCAGACCTAAGAAACTGAGGAGAAGAGGCAAATATGAAGCTGAGGATAACACAGGCACTGACAAGATGTCAATGAAAGGAACAACAACTAGATGCAGCATATGCCATCAGCTTGGACACAACAGGAGGAAATGTCAGAGCAGCAGACAAAATACTTCCTCAGTAAGTACATGTTGATTTTATTTAGTTGGCCTAGTTGTTATTTATGTTTGAGATTAATGTATTATAACCTTTCTAACAGGGAAACATGCCAACTGAGCAAGGCAGAGTCTCACAACAGGGAGATAATGCAACTGAGCAAGGCAGAGCCCCACAACAGGGAGATATGGCAATAAGGGGGGGGGGGGAGAACCCTAAGAAGGCAAAAGTTACCAGTATGTAAATAACATAGTTATATATTTGAATTTTATTTATAAATAGGTTTTTTACTGAAAATGTCTTTTTGCAGCCAAGAAGGCAACAAACTGCATTTCAACCAAGCCAAGGTGCTCCACAAAGCTCAGTTGTTACAGAGCAGATACCAGCAGGGTTTATGCCAACTCCACAGGCAACATCAGCCCAAAGACCATCATGGCCTATACCAAGCATGGTAGAGCCACCACCAACTTCAGCTGTTGGAGGTGGCCAAAGCCAAGGTGGCCAGAGCAGAGGGAAAGAGAAGACTGCCAAGGGAGGTCCAAGCCAAGGGAAGGAGAAGTCAAAAGACAAGGGTGGCCCAAATCCAACAGGAGGACAAATAAGCACAAGATCAAGAGCAGCTGCAAGGAGTCAAGGTGAAGGACAAGCACCTGCTGGTGCAAAGGGCAAGGGAAAGCAAAAGTGATAAAATGTCAGTGTAGCTTAGTTTTGTGAATGTAGGGAACTCACTGTTAGTTTTTGTTCAAAGTATAGGAAGGTTGGATGGTTTTTGGAGAACAGTAGATAAATTTGTAGGTGGCTGGTTTTTGGAAGTCTAGTACATACACTATAAGATAGTGCCAGTGTACATGTTTTTGGATGTTGGCTGTAATTAGAATTGGGAAGGATGATATTGTTTATGTGTTGGATGTAATTTAATTGCAAGATTGATGACAAAACCATTGGTTGTTAGTCTGTATGTTGGATGTAATGTAACTTGATTACTTGTCTTGAGATTTGGTTGTGAATCTTACATGAAAAAGATATTTTAGCACTTGTGATGATGCAAATATGATGAATCTGCAAGTGAGATGATGCAATTTCATTATGCTATATTGCAATTGGAATACAACACAATGTAGTGTTTAATGACAGGTTCATTTGAGTATTTAGGTACAGGTTTGTCAACATGTAACAATGTATGGGGGACACATTTGTCCTGAAAAAGTAAACCACATGGGACACTTTTGTCTATTATTGTAAATGACAGGGAACATAATTGCAATACACATGGGACATTTTTGCTCGGTATGTGAAAAGTACGGGGGACATTTTTGCTATTAATATTAAAAGTACAGGGAACAGAAATGCAAAAACATCAAATTGAAATTATCTTCATTACATTGCTTGAGTACACAACTTGGAAACATGGGACGTTGACTTTTTTAGGGCAATTCCTAATTCAGTACATTCCACAGCTCAAAACATTACAAAAGCCCTAATTTCCTAATTCAGTACATCCCTAGCAATTTCCACAAGTTGTTGCCCGCATCTTCGCCTTCAATGTTGCTCAATTCCTCTGTCCCGTCGCTAAAATCAGACAATAATGCAATCATAATCAGTAGAAGCAACACCCAACTAATAATTACAACAATCTTCCAAAATCTCTCCTTTGACCTGTTAATCGTAATTGGAGGGTCACGCCAAGCGAAAAACCCACACCTACCAACCTGTGAGAACAAGGAGATTGTTCATTCAGCTCACGAAATTGAAGAAGAAAATAGGTTAAACACAAAACTCACCTGGTTGGTGCAAGTCCAAAATCTTCAGCCGGGATTTAGATCTGTCCACGAAGTCTTAGCCACGACTCTCTGACCACACTGACAGTATATATGAGCCATGAGATGGGTTTTTCGAAATCTCTCTCTCTCTCTCCTCCACTGAAGTCTCTCTTTCCTTTTTTGAAACCCCTGAAGAAATACTAAAGCGGGACATAGATTTTGGAGGGAAATAGGAATGAGTCACTTTTGGAGGGAACATGGGGTAGGCAAATGACCGATATACCCATGAGAAAATCAGGTGTGCTGTGCATGTGGGGTCTTAACGGCTGAATTTGAATGGCCGTTCATTTTTGGAGCTGTTTGCAATGGTTTTTTCAACCTCGAGGGACATTATTGCAAAAGTTGTAAACATGAGGGGCAAAGTGCAAAAACATGTAAACCACAGGGGACAGTTTTGTAATTAATCCTTTTTTTAATTGATAAGCCGATGTATGATCTTGCGGAAACTCATTAATCAACCGATGCCACGCTCAATTTGGCTCATTTATGAGCTCAAACAACAAGCTTGCCAAGTTAAGTTCGACCAAAATCTAATGTGACAGCGACCATATTCAGTTTTCGAGAACATATTGGTGCCTCAATCACTAGAATTTCGGGGTAGTTTTGTAGTGCGCTCGTTCACACATGTGAATTGAGCTACTAACCGTCTGAAAAGTCCTTATTATCCTCACTATACTAGGGGTGACAACATGGGAATCCCCACTCTACCCTCCCCGCCCCAACACAAGTCGACCCATCCCCATTTTCTCCCCATCATCTCTGTATTACCCCCTTTTTAAGTTAATAATATATGCCTACGCTCCCCGTCCCGTTTAGTTCCTTTCATGTCCTATTTGACCATATTCAAAACTCCATGTCCCATTTAGTTCCTTTCGTGTCTTATTTGATCAGATCGATACAGATTAACCTTTTTAGTTTCTAATTATTATTTTTGTTTAGGTCAAACCATTAGCTCATTTTCTAAAATCATCTATGTATTTTGGTTGATGGTGGCTGCCGGAGGTGGTCAACAGAGATGCCTGACAGCTTATAGTTAACTTGCGTGTGTATGAGAAAGAACGAAGAAACATAAAAAGTGTATTTGGGTTAAGCTGGGATGGAGAAAATTCATATGGCCCAAAATGAAGGCTTACAGGACTTTTATGGTAAAAATGGACCTGCCAGCATCCATGGAGAGAATGGGAAACAGACTATGCATCCTCTATTCCCCTCACCACCACCACCACCACCACCACCACCACCACGACTTGAGAAATTGAAAAGGTTAAAAGAGAAGCCAAGTCAATGAAATATTATATGCCGCACGGTCAGCACAGACCTTGACCTAAAGGCAGAGAAGGACCTCGGAGAATTTTAATGTTGTTTTTCTTTTTTGGTGTTCTATTTTTTTTTTTAACAAAGTTTCATAAGTGATGGTTACAACATTTTTTGGTGTTATACAAATTAGACTCGTTCAAATAAATGCCTTTCAACTTAAAATAATATCCAAACATAAAACTTGTTACGGTAAGTTTTGGCTAAATGGTTTGTCTTAACAACTCAATCACGGGAGATGCACATACAGTGTAACTTGATCTGGACAACACTGGCCAGCTCATAAAAATATGGGCATGGACTCGTTTTTAAAGAGATCATGGCCTTAAACTTAAACGAATCACAATATTTTGTCCTTTCTAGCCCACTGCCCACCTCACACATTAGCAGCTATGGTTGTCCTTGCAGCCCTATTTCATTGCATCTGCCTATCCAACTTTCTCTTTTTTTCTTAAACATTGTAACACGCGCACACGCATAAACATGTCGAGCTTTTCCAGTTTGAAGGCAAATTCAAAATCAAGTGTTAACCAACTTGGATTAGATTCTCTCTATGGTGGTGGAATGCGGTGGTAGGTAGATCATTAACGGTAGTGGGTCATGTGGGAGGTCAACGAGCAGGAGGAGGAGGGAAAGAGGGAAAGTATGTAGCTAGTTTGATAGTGGTGGGTGGTCCGTGTGGTGGTGGTCTTTTGGCCGTGGTAGTGATGGTTCAACCTTTGGCGGTGAGTTCACTATAATTATCATTATTATTATGATTAATTAGTAGACTTGAATGGTTTTTGGTACGATTAAAGATAAAGTAAACCAAAACTAATTCACAAACGCGGATAGCTTATGTCCAGCCGCATCCACCTAAATTTCTAAGATTGTAGCTGGACTGTGCATAGGCATAAACTTTTTAAGACTGGGCTGGGCAAGGCGCGAGTACAAGTTTTTTGGAATTGAACTAGGCATAACAATAAAATCTAAATTCACATCATTCGTCGTGGCAATAAAAACCTCTCTACTAAACCAAAACTCGACATAATTAAAGTAACACATGTCACTTGTTAATTGGAGATTTTCCTATTACACATGCAAATTAACAAGTCTATTCATACCTCATCCTGGATTGAACTTAAATGAATCTCAAATATTGCATCAGTTCCCTTAAGGATTAATTGCAAAATAATATCCCTATGGTTTGGAATAGTTGTAGAAAGACCCATATTGTTACAAAAATTGCAAGAAGACACCTAAGCTTGCAAAAGTGTTACACCCCATCAATTCCAGTTACGAAATCAACGAATTGCCTAAACTAATCATGTATATAAGCACATTGTTCTTGTTTGTCAAACCCGAACGTTCAATCTAATTGCCTCATATTCTCACCCTCTCTCTCCTCAACCCGTCACTTTCTACCAAAGTCTGACACCAAATCACCAAAAAGTGAAGTAAACTACAACAAAGATGTAAATTAGGAACGAACACGACTAATAAACCGAATCAAACTGGAAGGGGTCAAAATTGAAGACGAAATTACGTTAATCGAAGTGCGATTCCAAGTAATTTTTTTATTTTGACAAACATATTCATAAGTTATTATGTTTAATTCATGCTTTTAAAACCTAGATATTTCAAACTCGCAGGTTTCGGTGAAAAATTTAGGGTTTTTTATTTCTAAGGTTTCTGTGTAATCTTGGATTTCTGCGTAGTCTAGGGTTTTTGTATAATCTACTTTTTCTTTTTTAGTCAATTCATATGCATGCAACTGATGGTCCCCCCCCCCCCCAATCTCTTACTACATAGTGTTTCAATTTACTGTCTATTGTTAATTTGATTGTGGCCCCTCTTTGTGCCCCCACCATATTTAACCTTATTGTTTCTCAATCATTTCACGTGTTAAAAAGGTTGCTCTAGGTTAGACCGATATTGTATTGAATTATTCTTTTATTTTTTAGTTGGCAAATGTCAGGCAGAGTCACTATTGAAATTCATCATGGGGGCATTTTTACAGATCCACCCAATAGGTCTTAGACTAGAGATAAAGTATAATTTTTTACTGTGATCGTGACTACTTGTCATACTGGAACTTCGAGATATGTGCATGAGTTAAGTTACGTGCTGCTAGCACTATGACATATAGGATATCTGGAAGACATTCAACAGGCTGATCTTCATTATTGATGATAAGGGTTTAAGTGATGCATTGTACCATTATCGTGGCCATAATGTAGTCATAAATTTCATAAGAGGCATGGATCCTCTAGTAGTTGTAGATAACAATCTTCCCTACTTGCAATAGGAGATGGGTCAGATCCAGTAGGTGAAGTTGATGTGGAAATGGGAGATGGTGATGTTGATGATGCTGGAATAGGACTTGATGAGTTTGAGGAAGGTGTGTTTGGTGTGACTGCTGAGGGTTGTGAAGATACTGAGGTTGGTGAAGATAATGAGGGTGGTCAAGATATTGATGGTGGTGTGACTATTGAGGGTGGTAAAGATGCTAAGGGTGCTCAAAATACTGAGGGTGGTCAAAATGTTGAGAGCCTAATGACCCTACAATTCCTAAGTTAGGTGAAGATTTAGAAGGGCCAGGAGATGATGACATCTTTAACACTAACCCTAAACCTAAGCATAATAGTCATAGCAATGAGCCCCCTGAGGAATGGTATTCTGAAGGTGAGGAAAATGATGAACTGAGAAGTGTTCATTAGTCAGATAAGGATAAAGATATAAACATGTGGCTAGAATTTTGAGCTGATGATTTGGACCATAGGGATAGGCCAACATTGAAGGTTGGCTTGATGTTTCTAAATATGGAGGTATTTAAAGCTACTGTTAAGGATTGGAGCATTAGATATGGGGTATGACTTTGACTACCAACACAATGATAGCAAAAGAAGTACATGCTGAAATTTTAGCGTTCATGCTTCTTTCATGCAAGGGACCATTGCATGACAAATCAAGACTTTCAGACCAGACCACTATTGTGGGAGGGACTGTAATAACCATTTAGTTAGTGTTAAGTACATTGGACACAAGTATAAGGAGAAGTTGAGAAATGGCCCCAACTGGAAGGTGAGGGCTATGAAGAAAGAAATTTATAGAGACATGTTTGCTCATGCAAGCAAGCATTAAATATATGGGGCAAAAATATTAGCAAGAGAACAAGTAGAAGGGGATAATAAGGCACAATTTGCAAGACTTTGGGATTATGGGGCAACACTACAAAAGCACAACCCTGGAACATGTTTCAAAGTTGAGACACTTAGGCCAAGTCTAGAGCTGGCACCTGTTTTCAAGAGGGTATATGTTAAATTTGAGGCATACAAAACTGAATTTTTAAAAGGATGCAAGCCCTTTTATTGGACTAAATGATTGTCATCTAAAGGGCCTCTATGTAAGGCAGTTGTTGTCTGCTGTGGCTAGGAATAGGAATGACAACATGTTCCCTGTTGCTGTAGCTGTTATTAAAGCAGAGACCAAGGACAATTAGTCTTGGTTTTTGACAAAACTGGTAAATGCACTTGGAGGTAGTGAGAACTTGGTATTTATTTCTCGCAAGTAAATATTTATTGGAGTCATTTAAGGATCTTTTACCTACCAGGGAGCACAAATTTGCATGAGACACATGTATGCAAACTTCAAAAGGAAATGGGGAGGTAAAGAGGTGAAAGACTATCTGCGAAATGCTGCCAGAGCAGGAAAAGTTGATGATTTTAATTGTGGAATTGGAAAAATTAGAAATTTAGACAAATATGGGGAAATTATGAAGTACTTAGAATCAATACATCCCAGTCAAGGATCAAGATCCCACTTCAGTACCCATGCCAAGTGTGATACCCGGTTAATAACTTAAGTAGGTCATTTAATGCATACATTATTGAAGCAAGGGACTTGCCAATTGTTAGCATGCTTGAGTGGATTAGAAAAATGTTAATGAACTGGATACAAATTAAGAAGAAAGGGATGGAGAAATTTGAGGGTGCAATCTGTCCTAATATTGTAAGAAAGTTGGACAAGAATGTGGTAGAAGTTAAGAATTGTTTTTAAAAGCTGTTCTAGTCAGCTGGAGTTTGAGGTGGAGCATTTCAACAAAATCGAGATTGTCAACTTGGCTGCAAGGACATGTAGCTGTAGGATGTGGGATCCTGGGATACCCTGTTACCCTGTTGTCATGCTATGGCTGTCATATGTATGAATATAGAGAGGCCTGAGAGATATGTAGACAACTGTTATAGCAAGGTTGTTTATTTGGATGCTTATAGCAGTATGATACATCCTGTTCCAAGTGAGGATACATGGATGGTTATTGGTTTGGATGCTTTGGCTCCACCTTTCTATAGAAAACTAGTTGGCATACCCAAAAATACTGAGGAGAAGAGGTTATGATAAGCCCAGAAATCCTTCTACAATGGGCAGGAGCAACCAGTATGTCACATGTGCAAGGTCCTTGGAAAAGAGTCACAACAAAAGTTCATGCAAAGGCCTATCCACAATCCAGACTTGTAAGAGAACCTCATCAGGTATGGCCCAGTCCAAAAATTGTTACTTATTTTTGTAACTCGGATTGGGCCAACTTGTCAACTTGTATGCCTGATTTTTTTAATTTGGACCATGTCTTTTATTTCTTAGAGGCCAACACAAGCATAAGAAAAGAAAAGGCAGTGGATAGTATCGTGACTCCAGCTAAAAGGAAAAGGGTAATTTCTTTTTTATTTTTTTAAGTCAAACATGAGGATGATGGTATATATAAGGGGGGAAACACTCTATCCATGGTTACAAGAATCTCCTTTTTTTTATTTGGTACTTCGACATTATTTATTTATGAAAAAACCAAGTACATATTGTTGTGGGAATATGCTTATGGGATGGGAAGATTGCATAAAAAAATTCTTATAGTTTGGGGTTGTTGCAAAGAGACATCTAATGTTACTTTTAAGACACCTGAAGTTACAAAAGTTACAAAAAGACCCATGTTGTGTAATTTTTTCTTCTTTTTAATTTGGATCATGTCTTCACATGTTTTTTTTTTAAATACGATGTCCTAACTCCTAATCTTAATTTCTTAGGGAAGAAGATTCCCTAATCCATTAACAGCACAGGCAACTCCTCCATCAAGGCCACATGCTATCTCAAATCCAACTCTTACATCTTTATAACAAACCCAAAATAAACATCATTGTAATTATTTATTTGAACAACAGAAGAAAGGCACACATAAATCCTTCAGGAATAAACAACTTTATAAACTTAACAATGACTTCAATTCCTTCAAGTTTGGCAGCCAATTAACTACACTTACAACCACAAATTTGAGCATCTAAACCCACACAGTTTCCTCCAATACTTCCATTCTTCTCATCTTGGCTTGCATTGTAAGGTTGACACCAAGCCCAAAAATTGCATTCTCCTTTGTCACATACATAAAAAAGCTTCCCACAGCTTACTTTCTTTTCATCTTCAACAACTTTTATCCTAACTCTCTTACCACAAGAACAAAACTTCCATGAATATCTTATATCAACCATATGCCCACGCTGTCCAGTTGTGCCTAAAGAAAACATTGACCTAGCCAATGTGACATTTCGTCAACATTTGGTTTGCAAAAATAAAACTAGAAGATGAATAAAAGAAAACAATCACTTTGAAAGAAAAACACCATATCACACCTTCAGTTTGTCAATTTGAGCTTCAAATTCAAGCTGAATGATGTTGATTCGAACCAATTTGTTCTCTAAGGATCTCCCACGGGTGATTTTTCGCTTTCAAAGCTTATAGTAGTCCAAAGAGATCTATCTAGGGGCAAAAACGGGTTTTCAAAGAATATTTAGCAGTGATACTTGCCCTTCAGGCACAAATGCGATTAAAACAAACGGTTTTCTTAACGGCTGTAACACTTTTGTATAGGGATGGCAAAAAAATCCGAACCCGCGGATCTCCGCCCCGCCCCGGTACACTAACCCTAATAATTTAGTTGATCTTACCCGTCTCCTAATACTTTAGCTGATCTTAGCCGTCCATAATATATATATATATATATATATATATTCTTTATTTTCTGACAAACCCTAGATCTCAATTCTCAACCTGTGCCATCCCTCTCCAATCTCCATCTCCCAAATTTCGGTTCTGTCACCACCGCCGACTTTCCCAGTGGGTGGTGACGCGGTAGTATAGCCTAGGTTCGTTTGAGTTAGGGACGCGATGGAAGACGAGAAGGCTCTTCACATTAAGAAGGGCATGCCCGACGTCGGCAAAGAGAACGTGAAGGTCTTCGTGGAGCAGAACACGGTCATCAAGGAGGAAGTCAAGAGCAAATCGGACGACAAAGAGCCCGCGAGAAGGTATGCCAGCAGGCTTGACCTGCCTCCCAATACGTAAAAGTTTGATGAGATTAAGGCGGATCTGAAGAACGGTGTGCTCCGGTGCACTTTTGTGTTTCAGGCGTCGATGATGGGTTGGTGTTTGGTTGCAGGGTATGTCGTCGGAGTCCTCGAGGCGCTCGCGAAGAGTTGCAGAGCTACCTGTTCGCGTTGTGGTGGTTGCCGGTGGCTGTAATCGGTTCGCAGGGTCCTCGGTTGGTTTTTCTGATGGTGTTTGGCCTGCCGACGATGGGGTCTTGTCCGGCGAAGTCTTGGTTGTGCAGGTCTCGGCTGATGAACGTTGATAATCTGATTTTTCGTGGGTGAATCTGGCTTCTGGGACTCTGCAGCGGTGGAATGGCCGGCGTCGGTGGTGTTTCCGGTGTCGGCGTGAAGCACCGGATTTGAGGCCATGTGTCCGTGATGGTACCAGGTGGCTGGGAGTTGGGTTGGTGACTCATCAATGGTGTTGTGGTGTTTTGTAATTTTGTTGTTCTTATCTTAGTTTTAGTTATTGTCTTCACAGTTTTAGTTGGTCTGTTTTGGGTTTTTACTTTAGTTGTAGTTCTCTGTTTATTTTCTAGTTACTAGTTAGTCTCTTCATCAAGAAAAGAAAAAAAAAGAACATGGTTGTTTTCTATTTATTACTTTACTTTGTCCATTGTTAAACCAAACATAAGGGAAGGGGGATGGGCGGGGAGGGTTGGTTTCGGGTTTTTCGCGTGTTACAGCAAGGGCGAGGCGGAATGAGGATGGTGCGGGTTTTCTAAATCCACGTAGGATCGGTTATGATATTTTAGAAACATAACCCGGGACGGGGCGGGACAAAGTTCAATGACTAGCGGGGCGGGTTCGGATTTTAACAGATCCGCATCCGACCCGTCCCATTGCCATCCCTACTTTTATAAGCTTATGTGTCCTCTTGCAACTTTTATAACAATAAGGATTTCTGCAACTACCCGATCACGGAGTATTTTTTACAATTATCCCTTCCTCTAATTGTCGGGAACCGAGCGTGTTTTACGTTAATCAAATAAAACGATGACAAGAAACAGAGAGAATATTATATAGTGCTAGTTGGTTTCACGTGGCACCATGCCCTGCCATTAAAGGTGAATTCGGAGGGCAAAACCGGAGTTAAACAGAAGCAGCACCACCACAAAAGATCAGACCACGGCGACGGAGGCACACCCCAGTCTTCACTGTCCGAAAATGGCGGAAGCGAAGATGGTTCACTCGCCAACACTCACTTACTTTTCTATGCTATCACTACTTACTCTCTGCCCTCCTTTCGTCATCCTACTGTAAGTTCTTGTACTGATTCATCCATTTCCACTGACTCTGATGATTGATCTATCTCAATGTTTCTAGATTCGATTCTCCGGATCTTTAAGTCTCCGTTAAGTTCAGCATGCAGCCACTGCCATAATCGTCGAGATCAATTGGGACGCATCATTATTAGTTTACGAAAGGGTTATCAAAGGAATATTTGCGGGTTCCTGTTATAGAATTTCTAACACGTAAACTTGTTTCTCGCGTAATTTGACAAGACTTGTGGATACTGGTTATGACTTTTCTCATTGTTCTTTCCTTACCAAAGGGTAATTTAAATCGTGATTTCTGTTTGAGTTCAGTTCAATGTTTAGACATTCAAATTGTATCCTAGAAACTATCGAAAATTCAAATGGTAGTCATTTATGGGACAGAGGGAGTATATTTGGCCAATTCAGTGTTTATATGCTTGAATTATATCCTAGAATTTCGCAAAACTCAAGGAGGACAAGACGTAGTGAAAGGAGTGAGTATTGGGTTGACTGGAGAAGAGTAGTCAATTTAGCCTAACCTTCCAGTTAGCTTCATCAGCTTGTATTACAGATTATGGTCTTCAAGTGTGAATTGAATGCAAGTTGTGTAAATTCTAATCACCTTGGAATTTCATCCAGATGGTATACAATGGTACATGCTGATGGCTCGGTTTTACAAACATGGGACTATTTTAGACAACAAGGGCTGCAGGGATTTCTTGAAATGTGGCCAAAACCCACAGCAGTTGCATGGAAGATAATTGCTTGTTACGGGGTGTTTGAGGCTGCGCTCCAGCTTTGGTTGCCAGGGAGAAGGGTTGAGGGACCGATATCTCCTGCTGGTAATAGGCCTGTCTACAAGGTACTTGATACACGACAAGTGCAACTTAAAAGTAATTTCTTATGCATTTGTGCCTTCATCTGTATGTCTGCAGTGCTTTTACTGTCGTGTATCCATATCTACATCTTCATGAACACGCTAGTAGCAACCTCTTCATATTTTTCTTTTTCAGTCATGCTAAAAGGAGAAGAGCAATAGTAGATTAGTTGGGTTTATTTTGATGGTTAGGCTTGGTGTTCTTTGTGTTGTTGCAGGCCAATGGTTTGGCGGCATATGCAGTGACATTGATTACGTATCTTAGCCTTTGGTGGTAAGGATATTTTTCCTCCGGGTGTTAATTGCTGTTTTCATTTACATTAGAGCACTGCACCCGAGTGTAACTCACCTGTACTCAGAGGGCGGGAATGCAATTCCATACTCTATCTTGCTGCTATAACCAATGTTTTTTAAGTGTTCTGCTTATGTGATTCATGTGATCTAGTGCTTGTATTGGTTAGGTTTTGGTAACTTTAACCGTGAGATGAACTCATGTGCTAAAGATAGCAATTGATTGCAAGGAAGGAATAATTATCTATCTCAATTGGTTTTCTTTAGGCATAAGACTTTACCACGTCAGCTGTAGTGCATCTCATCGTACTATTATATTCTCAACATGAATTGAGTTTATTCATGCGGTTTCATACTAATGAACCGGACCCCTCAGTTATTATCGCTTTTGCTACCTTGTTGGCAGCAGAGGCCTGCCTTTATTTGAAGCTCGTCTTTACATCCCTACTTATTCTTTACCAACTTCAAGTTCCTAATTCCTATCCTTGCTGAAATAACTAGCTCGTGCACCATCTCATTGATTTTGCATTTATGGATATTTACCTGTTCTTATTTTAGCAGTTGTTTGGTGGACAGCTTTCTTGAGAAATCCGTTGTAATTTCATTTATACATTCTTTTCTTCTCTGTAGTCCCCTTTTTTTTTCATTTCTTTTATACTTCTCAAGATAAGGCTTATATAACCACAGCCTCAACCTGCTTCTGTCAGAGGTAGTTTCCTCATTCCAAAAAAGGACTCTTGGTGGTGAGAGCCTTGTGTGCTAGGCTGCCCTTTTATTTGGTTACTCGTGTGCGCTCTTAGTCAACCAAGCACTTGACATCTGTAAATGCTTTTTGATTTTTTTTTTCTGTGTAACTTCAGGTTTGGGATATTCAACCCCATAATTGTCTATGACCACTTGGGAGAAATATTTTCGGCCCTCATCTTTGGAAGCTTTATCTTTTGTATTCTCTTATACATCAAAGTAAGGACTTCCATATAAACTACATCATGCTAAAGTATCTCCCTAGTTATCCAAATACATCCCTATTTCTGACGAGTATGCTTCATTTGCCTAGGGTCACGTGGCACCATCTTCAACTGATTGTGGTTCATCTGGAAACATGATTATTGATTTCTACTGGGTGAGCTTCTTTGGACCTCTATGATGTTCATGTGATGTTAATCGTCTTGTTCATGCTTCATCTTACTATCAGCAAAAAATTATGAGTTGTTATTACGAAACTTGATCTGTGCTATAGAGAATGATCATTTACATATTTTTGCAAAATATTTCTGCATACTTGTATTTGTGCAGGGCATGGAGCTGTATCCTCGTATTGGCAAGAACTTTGATATAAAAGTTTTTACGAACTGCAGATTTGGGATGATGTCTTGGTCTGTTCTTGCTTTGACCTACTGCATAAAACAGGTATGTGCTCCATGACAATTGCAAATGCTAACCAAGGCACTTCCCATGGTGTTGCTCTTTTTGCTATGTTCTCCAGCACTTGACAATTTCTTACAAGCCTTTTTGCTCAGGCTACTTAGAAAAGTTACAGTCACATTGAGTCTGCCAAAATGAGAGAAATTAGTACCTCCTATAATAATGTCTTTGCTGGTGGTTCTCATGCAGCTGAATTAGTTACCTGATCTACTATCTATCGGGGGAAAAATAAATCTTGATCCCTTTTACCTACTGATGTCTTTATGGAAGTTCAATGCCTTTTTGATGTATAACTTCAAAGTAATTTTATCTTTCAACCATGGATACCTATCAAAAATAACAAAATGAAGTTTGATATTTTTCATCTACCAGTATGAAGCTAATGGGAGAGTGGCTGATTCCATGCTTGTAAATACTGCTTTGATGCTGGTGTATGTTACCAAATTCTTCTGGTGGGAAGCAGGATACTGGAACACTATGGATATTGCACATGATCGAGGTTTATATGCCCCCTTTTTTTTGGGTTAATCCGTCCAACTTCATCCCGTTGGAGTTATTGCCATTGCTGCTCGATATTCCCCAAATAAACGTTTTCATTTACTCTGGCAGCTGGCTTTTATATATGTTGGGGTTGCTTGGTGTGGGTTCCATCTATATATACCTCTCCCGGCATGTATCTAGTCAATCATCCAGTGGATCTTGGGACTCAGGTATGCGTAGATGGAAGTGGTTAAACATTATTCTTCAAACTGTAGTTTACTTTGTCGATTTGTTTGTAATTGTTGGAATGACTTGGACATCATGTTCAATAACCTCTCAATACTCCAGCTTGTTTGTAAAAATTTGATTAGGGTCGGCAATGGTGGGGTTGGCTACCAAGGACAATACTATTTAGTCCATGTAAACATCTCCTGGCTTGCTTGAACTTTGAGCTAAAAGATACGGGGTGAATCGCAAGCACAACCCTGCTTCTACCGTCAGTGTCTATACCAAAGAAAATTACTTACCATTTCTTACTTATCACTTCTAAGTAATCCAAAGAAGATAAGAATACCGATAACTTCCAGTTTAAGAAAGTAACCGCTGCCACTACTGCCGTCAGACAGAAAGGAAAGATTCTTGGCGTTAATGGAAGTAATGTATATTTCTTAAAGCAAGCATTCATACCTGTGTGATCAATGGAGAATCAAAAGAAATACAATTTGGTCAAGACAGGTCCTGCTTTATGCATTAAAGTCAGTATGTGTAAAAGTAGCATGAACCTCCAATATATTCCTTAGATTAATTGCTCTTCTGGTGGCACTTATGATAATACTAACAGCTTGAAGGGAGAAGTATTTAATAAGCCTGCAAAAATATTACTATCATGCGGAAGTAGTCAATTTTCTTACGGGGCCATGGCAGCTGTGCCCTTCCATTGTGATTTTATGCCCTGGTACACCTTTTGAGTTCATAACAAGCTCATTCTATTTTTCCAGCTTGCTCTTTATATTCTAGCAGCAGGCATTCTATGCATATACATCAACTATGACTGTGACCGGCAGAGGCAAGAATTTCGCAGAACAAATGGCAAGGGTTTGGTTTGGGGAAAAGCTCCATCCAAGGTATTAGGGGTCAAATCTAGTCTATATATTTCCCTCACAAGTGCACCTTATAGACTTGAGTGGCACTTTCGATACTTCCTTTGTGCATTATTTTGCTTCAAAATAAGACTTGCTAGTGATATACTTTTTATACAGATTGTTGCCACATACACTACAACTTCGGGTGAAACGAAAAGCAGCCTTCTTCTGACCTCGGGATGGTAAGTAATTTTCTTTCTCAATATGTAAGTTGTGCTCGTGAGTGATAACAAAGATCATGTTCTCTAAACGACAAATTCCCCTCATGCAAGTCATGGTATAGGGGTTACCTTGTGTTTGTCTTCCATATTCATTGATCCAAGTTGGTGAGCATACTTCCATGTCACGGGTGTCTCCGTTATTAGAAGTTCCATGGACATTGGTTCTTTTCTTCGTGACCTCTGTAAACCAACGAGCTTTGTAAACATTTGCATATGTGGGAAGTATGATTTGGATTGCATTATCATTTACGCTTGAAGTGATATTGAGTTACTTTTGGACTTGACCATATCTAATAACATCTTTGTTTTCTGCAGGTGGGGCTTATCCCGTCATTTCCATTATGTACCAGAAATATTGGCTGCATTTTTCTGGACAGTACCAGCTCTTTTCAACCATGTAAGTTTACTTCTTGTAATCTGTACTGGCTGCAAATTGGACAACATATTGCTAAAAGCCCTTTTTTGGTTATTTCCGCAGGTCCTTCCTTATTTCTATGTAGTATTTCTTACCATTCTCCTTTTCGACCGAGCTAAAAGGGATGATGATCGATGTCGATCCAAGTAAGCAAACAACTGACTCTTCGTTTTCATGTGTTTAAACCAAATATGTTCAGAACAAGTTGACTTATATAGCACTGCTGTTCTACTTACATTATGTCCTTACTATCATTTCATTTGCCGTCCTTCCTTCCGCAAGTTTGAATGAAGTTTGACAAGTAGCTGTTTGCAGATACGGAAAATACTGGAAATTATACTGCGAGAAGGTTCCCTACAGGATTGTGCCAGGAGTTTATTGAGATCACATATGTTTCTTCATGACAATAGCGTTGTGACACAAGATGGTAATTTGTACCGAGGGTGACGTGATGCTTATAATCAGCCTTCTTCCCCCTTTCGTATTTTCGGAACCTTGACGTGGTGCTTATAATCAGCTTTTCTGGTGCTTATACGAGCAGATTGATTCTCAAAAATAAATTTGAGATTAAATAGCTATCTCTTTTTAGGTGCCAAAGCTGCTTGTAATTAATAGGATGTTTTGCTACTTTAATTAGTCGAACGTGATCATGGAAGTGATATTGTTCCGTAGTTTTTATTTTCTAGGTATAATTACGTACTCAGTTTTTTTTTTTTAACTTTTGTGAGTTGAGTTAATTAGTTTTGCATCCTTGTCAAACATCAACCAGAAAGGCTCTAAAGTGATACTGCATTATATTTTTCACGGTAGAGGTTAAAAGACATAGTTATCAGTAGCGGACCGGGTGAAGGCACCAATTCACAGTTCGATTGGCGATTCGACAATTAAATGCTTCAAAAAAGAGAAAATATAGCCAAACGAAAAGTTTTTAGGGAAGGGATAATTACTAGAATGTCCTGCGTACAAGAATAAAATGTACTTGTCCCAGCCGGTTTGTGCAACTTCCAGGTTCGAGTCTAGGCGTCCTCATTTTTATTATAGCTTTATTCATTAAAATTGCTCAGTCAAATTAACCTTAAACAAGTCCAACCGGATCGATTCTGATACCCATGTTAATAGGGGTGTCATTAGGCATAAAAAAGTCTCTTCTTGCAAGTGAAAAGGTGGAATGTGAAAATTTGTTCTTATATTTCTAAAACTTGGGGTAACAAACTCATGTATATAACCATCAACAAGTGACCGACATTCCAAGGGGAAAAAATTTAACCAAATGTAAGCGTCAAACCACAGTTTCGACTTGTAACCAAATGTAAGCGTCAAACCACAGGTTTGACTTGTAACCAAATGTACCGGACTTTACACTGACTATAACATTGCTAGGCATAATAGCAGAATCGTACCAAGACATCAAGGAGAACGTGATTGGGCAATAGAGGATACTTCGAGCTTCATCCTTACAAATTAGAACGCCGGGACAGATGAGTATCGCATGCCAAATATAAATTCAACAAAAAAATAATGGACCTCTTATTGCATGAATATATAAATAACATCTGAAAGCGCTTGCCCTCTCTTTAATTATGCCTAAGATACAGAATAACATACCCACACATCATTTATTTTTAATTTTGACAGAAACCAAAAAGAAATGACAGAAATATAAATTAATATGACTACACAAAACAGCCAACAAGCATTTCAAAATGCGGGCAACATAAACTACAAAACTCTTCCTAACGTACACCCAGGAAATAACACAATAACCCAACTTGTTTGCCGAATATCCACCCAGTTTTGTGTATCCAGTCGTTGATCACAGAAGAAGAAGTCTTAGGATTTAATCAGCGTGTTTCATCCTCGAGGTTGCGGAAGCCAGCAGTAAGGTCCTCGTTAAGCTTCTTAAATTTCGCTACAAGGGCTTCCTCACCTTCGGAGGGATCTTCAAATTTCTGAGACCTGCATTGAAAAAATGGTCAAAGAGATGCAGATCAGATGAAGACCTAAAGCATTGGGACCAAATAAAACAATGTGGCACAGAGCCAAGAGACCAATTTCACTTACACCAAACGGTAGAATAGATCTCCCAACCGATGCTTAATTAGGGTGTAACTTATCTTCTGGCCGTCCATACCAGCCCCTCGTTCTACTGCCTGCACATTAAGCCACATTCACCTATATTACGGCATTTCCCAGTTCATCTCAGTCATAGTTGTACTCTGTCCAATAAGTTTTGTACAAAAACTACAATTATGGAGCAAGTATATAAAATTGGATAAACTTTTCAGAAATTTCTGATTGGTCTTATATAAGCAAACGACATTTTGGCACAAATATTAAAAGTGACTGTCATTAAACAAAAAGGAAACAGCAATACTCTTACCTGATTCGCTAGATTATAGAAATGGATGATGTTGCGCATCATCCACACTGACTTGTAGAATGGGCAGAACTTATCATATCTGAAACAATGTGGACGTGTTTCTCTTGGTAAGTCCATGTATGTTCATAAGAAAAGAGGCGCCAAAAAAACTGGATCAAACTAAGTGCAAATGTAAGTATCTATGGAATAGTGTTGCCAGGACATACGGAGTAAACGCATTCTGAGCAAGATAATCCTCCCTCAAAAGCTTTGCAGTCTCTAGGGTAATTTTATCAGTTTCAGCTAAAGCATCCTTTCCAACCAGCTGCAAGAATCATAATTGCCATAAGACTTCAGCGACTGAAAAAAAGCACAGCTTCTATGCTGGGTTTAATTAGCTACTGAAGTAGAATGATAGCACAAGCGTCAATTTGTTTAAACGTTAAACTAGTTCTTTATCATGAAAAACATACACATTAAAGGTGTCTATAAGCATACAGAGACGACAGGGCCTATCTAAACAAAGGTTCTTTTTCACAAGGACACTACCAAGCAAAGATTTTAACCATGCCGTGATATCAAACTTCCACATTATCCTGCTTGTTCCGCCAAGACCATGCTAACACACTAAAAAAAATACCCATAAAAATTTGTATCTATGCACTTCTTAAGGTTTTAACTAACACCCACTTTTCCAGGCCTTTCCATCTAAATTCACGAACCTTTCATGTAGTCAGCCACCAAGATTTCTAATACCAGTTATGCCATAACAAGACAATACTTAACATGAGCACCCCAAGAAAAAGAAGCAAACTATCAGGGTTTGGAAAGTGACGATATGTGATCTTTGCCTAATGTAAAAGGTCTGAGCCCAATTGGGTGTTTCCCTAATGTACTTCAGTCATTACGAGTGAATAAAAGAATCGGACTTTTTCTATATAACAATGAAGGTCATACAAAAAGAACGTGAGCAAGCGGAGGGTAGGTGCCATGATGTTTCAAATATCTTAAAGTCCTGGTTGATATTTGATACTGCCCATGGTGCATCTAATAGTTTAAGAACCTGGGTATTTGTCATCGGACAGAAAACTCTGAGCTTCTCTAACCTCAAAGGTTATCATGTAGATACACAGCAAAAAAACAGTTAATAATTGAAAAGGTAACATACTTGCACAATTTCATTCAGGTCATCTTCTCTCTGCAGCACCTCACGAGCTTTCGTCCTGATGTCTATGAAATCTGAATCAAATTTCTCGTAAAAAGACTCCAATGCCTGGACAAACAAAAGTAGACAATGAATCAGCTAGAGAAAAGCAGCTCTGCTGGTGAACCGAATGGCAATAAGAAGATACAGGTCAAAAATTCAAAACAAGTAGTTTCTAGGACATACCGTTGAATACTTCGAATACGAAATAAGCCAGTTTACAGAAGGGAAGTGTTTCCTCTGAGCAAGCTTTTTATCAAGACCCCAGAAAACCTAGCCAAAAAAGAGAGAGCTATAACTTGAAGAATGTAAAGGAGGGTGAAGGCTTCATGCATCCATGTCGGTCCATTTCACCCACTATTCGAGCAAGATATATCAGCAGCATGCATTGTCATACATATTATACTTAGCCAAGAGATTAATTATACCTGAACAATGCTGAGGGTTGCAGATGTAACAGGATCTGAGAAATCCCCTCCGGGAGGAGAAACAGCACCAACAATTGTCACACTACCAGTACGTTCTGGTCCACCAAGACACTTCACTTTACCAGCACGCTCATAAAAGGAGGCCAAACGAGCCGCCAGATAAGCAGGATATCCACTATCAGCAGGCATTTCTGCCTGAACAGGATAGAAAAACTCAGGTTAAACACCAACCTGATAAAAAGTTAAAACAGATGCCCTCATTATTTCTGACAATCAAGAGAAAAGGGATATAGCAGCATACTTTCATGCTCGAAAATCGACATATAAAGTGTAAAGCAGTTCATCAAAAATTTCTAAAATAAATATTCTTCTAGTATCACATCCAAACAGAAGACTCGAATTCGTAGCGCAAGACCGGGTGTTGGAAAAGCCAAAACTCCCTTATGATCGGATCAGTCCAGTATGTAGGCGTACATACAAATATGAATACAGATCTATAAATAAAGACAGATACATAGATGTGTATATGTGTGTATGTGGGGGAAGAGAGAGAGAGAGAGATGTGCCAAGATATGTTGATATGACGAAACTTTAGATCACATAGGCACTTACTTTCATCAAGCATTACCGAAAAATATGTTCTCCTTGACTTTTTTTCTAAACGCTTTTAACTCTACTACGACCTCAAGTATCGCTAGGACCTCAAACTCAAAAGTTGTCATACCGGAACTTAAAAATACCAAAACCACACACCATAAGGACTTCGGGCCATTCTCTGAACAGTCATGCTTAAAGGGATATTTATGTCTCTACACCTAAAGGAACAAAAAAGGTAAGAAAAGCAAAACTTAAAGGACCTTAGATTTCAGTTTCGGGTTTGCTTTCCACTGCCATCATTACCACCTGTAACACTAGAATTCCTCCAACCATCAAATTGAAAACCCAATCTTGTATACGAAGTATCCAAATATCTCAGGGATTTTCAACCAATTCACATGGATTTCAGGATAATGGGTGACTCCCCACTCTTCTGCATCCTCCACCACTTGCATCCGCAACACCAAGGCGATGGCAGCAAAACGGGCACTACCATAACCTCTTTGACAAGTCAGACCATATCCATCAACCACCACACCATGGCCACAGCTACCATCACAGGTCCTATACGTGGAACTTCAATTGAGGGGCAAACAGTGGACCATGGAGTTGTTTTGGTGGTGTTGAGCACCTGGATTGGAGGCTGTTGGGTAACTCTAGCAGGAAAGAACCATCTCAAGAAGAGAAGAACGGGAAAAAGAGAGTTACTGAGGTGTCAGTGGAAGGTGGGCGGCTGTGGTGGTGGCCAGTTGGTGGTGTTGGTTGTCGGTGGTGGCTGCTCATTGGCAGTGGTGGGTACAGAGGTGGCAGTGGTGTTGGTGTTCCATGGTAGTAGAAGCCAGTCAATGAGATGCTTCTACTAAAATTCTGCTTTGCAACAGGTTAGTATAAATTACGGTGGTGATGGAACTGGATTCAGGTTGGGGATGTGGAATCGGAAAATTGAACCTTGAACCCTAATAAGCTTGTGATATTCTTCGATGGGGGAGATTGAGGAGGGAGGAAAAACGGAAATAGAAAGACAATGATACCCTGTGTGATTTATATAAAAAATAATTAAACTGCTCAGAAAAGGCTCTGCTAGTTTAATTTGGATGGAAGTCCTTATAGTGTCTAATTTTGATAAGTTTGTCCTTGGATGAAGTCTTTTTTAAGTAGAGGTTCTTTTCCTAAAAATCCTGCGACAGTTGAGGTCTTATTGGTGTTAAATCCCCTTTTCTAAGCACTTTCCATCATTAGTATAGCAGAAAACAAAAAAAAGCAGCACTATGTGGCCCTACATTTCACGCTCCAGTACTCAGCTTCCATGGCAACTCAGTAACTCTTAGGTTTCTTTAACTTAGACAACACAGAATGGCACCAGTACTTAGCTTCAATGACAGCTTATTACCTCTTAAATTTCTTTACTTGGGACCTTGACTAGGGGCAAAAACATACATTGATCACATTAGATGTACCCTATGCGAAAAAGAAAGAGAACTGCACTGTTGTTGCAGAAGAAAAATCAGAACACTAACCAGTCGACCAGAAATTTCACGTAATGCTTCTGCCCAGCGTGATGTTGAATCTGCCATCATACTGACGTTGTAACCCATGTCTCTGAAGTATTCAGCTATCGTAATTCCTAGAAATACATAACAATAAACCGGGTTGTTATAATGGCACCGTATAAGTGTCAGACGGGGAGAGCGAATAAGGCAAGTTACAAGAGCAGGAGCAATTCTGAGAATATGGAACATTCACTTGTGAAAAATTCAAAAAGAAAAAGTATGGAACCTCATTGAATTAAGTCTAAATACCTTTATAGTAAATTCTCCTGAATTATTAATGGTAAACTGTGTTTTAATATTAAACTCCCACCCTCATAACCAGTAATCAGGACAAGAAACTACTGACTTTAGGAAAAAGAGATTCGGAAAAAACAAAGGGACGGAAATAAGAATCTCATTAGAAAAAACCGCCCCCCACCTTCTCTAATTTCTTGTTATTGATCTTAATAACAGCATACCCTCTTAACCAAACTTAATAGACAGGGATAACACATGGCACAATCTACAACTCCTAGCTGGTTGATCTTAATAACATGCACCTATATTTTATAACTCTAAAAGAAAAAGGCAATGAAACTCACAAACAAAAAAGATAAACAGCGGAGGGTAACACATGGCACAATCTACAACTTCTAGCTGGTTCAGCACAACATAGGTTTTCTCCTAATACCATGATAAGTAACACAAACTCAAAGCCCTACACGGTTCCACCGACACGTTGGCATCTTTGCATACACGGTTCCTATCACATTTTAAAAGATTAACAGAAAAAATATTGTTTTCCACAGGCTGCACAACATATGGCTTCAGAAACAATTAAAATAGTTCTTATTACAAAATTTTGAAATTTCCCAAGACTGATCAGAGGACGAGATGTTTGACAGGCCAAGGATATCGGGTTGAAGCAACTATCTTTACCAGTGTAAATGGAGGCCTCACGAGCAGCCACAGGCATGTTTGAAGTGTTGGCCACAAGTGTGGTACGTTTCATGACAGATTCTTCACGACCGTCAGGAAGAGTCATCGTCAATTGGGGAAAGTCCATTAAAACCTGAATATAGATGTTTTGAATAAGAGATCCCCGTGACAAAATTTCAGAAATGAAAAGAAACCAACAGAAAAGGAAACAACTTACTTCTGCCATTTCATTTCCTCTTTCTCCACAACCAACATAAACCACAGTGTCAGAATTGGAGTACTGCATGGAAATAGTGCAAGAGAAATAAGCCAGAATGACAGTACCATCACAGACGTGCAAGCAACATACATCTTCAATCATGGGCCACCCATGCATATGCAAAACAAAGCTCACCTTGGAAAGAGCTTGACTAATGACTGTTTTTCCACAGCCAAATGCACCAGGGATGGCACATGTCCCACCAAGAACTGAGGGGAAAAGGGCATCAAGAACACGCTGGTACAAAACAAAGTCATCAGGAGCACAACATCCTGTCATAGATAAAAAGCTAAAAAGAACTTCGTACGACAGTTACCTGCCCCGTAAGTAAAGGAGTATCTGCAGCGAGCTTTGACGCAACAGGCCTAGGTGTTCGAACAGGCCAAGTCTGCGGAAAGATAGGGCATAGTAAATAAGAACGGACTACTCACATTAGGAGTAACAATTTTGTGAGAACTATCAAAAACTCAATGAAAGGACTTAAAACCTGAAGCATAGTAATTTGCTTCTTGACACCTTGAAACTCAAGCTCTAAAACAGTGTCCTGCACGAGCATAACAGAAAATAAATATCCAGAACACCACTATATACGTAATAGTGCTTCCAAATTAAATACTAATAAACTTCTGTCAGATACTCATAAATTGCAGACACTAGCCAACTTCATCCAAAATTCCAACAGCCTCTTTAGCAACTGCACTATTCAAGAGTGTTAAAGTGATATACATCTTGGGCCCATGGTATAAGAGCTCCAGGTGGTCCTTGGGTTCGATTCCTCCCACTGGCATATGGCCCATTCGTTTGTGCACTTGGAGGCGGTGCACCTCGACTTTTTCTCTCATTAATTTGTCTCCGCATGTGCAATCAGGGGATGTTAAAGCATGACAAACATTGTTGGGCATATTCTCTATCAACAACTTAACAAAGAGGAATCACATATCTTCTCTTGACAAATAAAAAAAGGCAAACGGCAATCCTCACAGGTACCTAACAAGACTAATAACCATATACCAACCCTAATTGACAAGCCAGAACCAGTATTCATGATTTCCTTGGGATGTGATTCAGGACTGCTAAAGTGTATTTACAAAAAAAATCCAAAAAACATGAAAGTAGAATGTGTCAGTCTGATAAAAATGGCCTGAAAAAAAAATCTGACAGGCAAACCTTTAAAGAGTATTGACCAGCCGGTGCAATGTAGGTTATCTTGCCCATGGAATCAGGAGGAAGCGCCACATGATGTTGCATTAAACTGTTCTCATAGACAGTCTGCGAAGCAATTAACCAGGCAAAGAATTAGATGGAAACTTCAGATACTTAGATTGCTCCATGCTTGGCAACAAAAATGTCATACAAAGCAAGTTTATAAAAACTGAAATAAAATCTTATTTAACTTACAGCATATAAATCTCCACCTGTTAGAATATCCCCCTCACCTGCCACAAGAAGATAATATTAGTCCAGAAACTAATGCATCAAGGAAGTCCAGGTGTGGACCAAGCATCTTATCATCTAAATTTACCAATTTTCTTTGGTTGGAATTCCCAAAGTATGTCTTTGTCCAGAGCTGGAACAGATACACCACGAGGGATGTAAACATCCCCGGATCTTCTTGCAATGGTCTTCAGAGGCCTCTGTTTTTAGAGCATAAAAGGAGGAAATGAACCAAAAGTAAGTACTGATACTCTGTACTGATAGTGCTATCTCGAATAAGTTTTCGAGATGAATAAAAAAAAACAGAAAAGAAAGAGTACCACAAACCTGAATACCATCAAATATATTGCCTAAGATACCGGGACCCAACTCCACCGACAGAGGCTGCACCATCAATGAGTTACAATCTTGGGCAATTGATGTTCAGTTCAGAAACATCCCAAACAAAACCAAAAACATCCGTTGATATAGGATATTTACCTTGTGCGTTCGCAGAACAGGGTCATTAACCGTCAAGCCAGCAGTTTCTTCATAAACTGAAATAAAATGGTCAAGTTTGCCAGATCAAAACACGTGGAAGTTGGTAAAGAACACATACACAGAAAGATAAAAAGAGAGAACAGGTAGGGAATTGTAGATAGGAGAGCATATTAAGATATTACTGGAGTTGACGAAAGCCAATGCTAGGTTATGTCAATCACCTTGTATAGTTGCAGAATCTCCCTCCAAACGAATAATTTCACCAATAAGGTTGTCATGTCCAACGCGAACCAGTTCATACATGGCAGCTCCTCCCATTCCATCAGCAACAACAACTGGTCCTGAGACCTGTAAGACAGCATAGATATGACCGCAAGACTATAAGATATTCTGACTGAAAGTAGCTTTGATCATCTATTCCAATTCCTTTAATACTTTTGTGTTAGATGAAGATTTATAAAAATTAGGGACAGAAAGGCATTTTCGTTCAAGACTAACGCTACCCCCCCCCCCCCCCCAAAAAAAAAAATAAATAAATAAAAACCCCTCTCTCAGAATTGAGACAATAAAAACAGCTTTGTTTCATCGATTAAGTCAATGCAGGTTGTCAAACACCAGTCAAAAAGAGAAACACAGTAGAACATAATTGCAGTTGCAAGATCTGTGCAACAAGGATATCAAGTAGGTGAAATCGTATGAATAGGGACACAGGTTATACTTCCAAAATCGAAATTAGGAACAGAAGCCAAGAAACAGAAAAAAGAAAAAGAAAAAAGAAGGAAAAAAGCGTAATAACTTCTGTGTAAATAAACAAAATAACTTCATTTCCCTACTTACTCCAACCCGTAAAGAGTGCTTCTAATGTCGACTACAATCCAGATAACTATGAATACAACTAAGGAACAGAGAAAATCGCAAGTGAAAGTGGATACCACGTACAATTAAGCACTTCACGGTTAACGTTTTATAAAACAAACCAAATTTAATCCAAAAATGACAATTTAGATGCTAAAAACCAAACCAGTATATGTAGCATAAATAATAGTGCAAATCAACGGGATTAAACAGTTGAACAAACCAATCATACACGAAACAATGCCTTGCAATCTGAAGTGCAGCGAGTAAACGTACAAGTCAGTAAGTAAGGCTAAAAGATGGCGAACACTAATTGGAAAGAGACAGATCGAAACCTTGCGAACGTAGCCGTACTCGCTCTCCTTCTCGGCATCTTCGAAGGTCGTCAATCGAGCTCCGTAAACCGACGGCATCTTGTCGGTTAGATCAGACGGAAGATCTGAATCACTCAAATCCGAGATCCGATCACGGAGAGGGCTCCTTAGGGTTTGCAAACAGACGTGGCACGAATTTCGAATGTGGGGAGAAAGGAGAGGAACTGTTTGGTTGGCGCTTCACGGATGCGAAGAACCAAAGGAGGAAGGGGAAGGAGAGGAGAGTACGTGATTAGGATGGCTTTTTGGTCGTGACAGAGGGCCCTTTCCTTGGGGGCCGCATGCAGTGACTATTTTAATCCGCTGTCCTATTATGTGTGGCCGCGTCACCCGTCTAATACTAATATCTATTTATCTATATTATATAAGATGAGAAGATATTTTTTTAGTGTCATATTTTTTTGATGTTACATTAAAAGTGTCTGTGGTGCTGATACATGTCTATGCTAGGTATATATAACGAGAAGATATTTTTATCTTTTTATATAATGAGAAAATATTTTTAGAGTGGGTCTGCTTCACCACGTGATGCATGAATAAGAGTCATTATTATCTTTTTATATAATATGCAAATCATGAGATTATATATATATATAACAAATGAAATGGGTGGTGTAGAGGGAGTGGGGTGGGGGTAGGGGGGTGACGAGATCCCTTAGTGGCGCAATTTGATTTCTAAAGAATTACAGAACACTGAGTAGTGAGTCCCTAGAAATGGCGGAAAAAAAGAAATATTCCAGCTTAGTTACTGTATTTATTTATTATTTAATAATAATAATAATAATATAGTAAATACCGGTAAGCCCCGAAACGAGACGTGAACCTCACTCACACCCATTAACTCCTCCACCTGTCGTTTCTTTCTTTCTTTCTTTCTTTTATATTTTCCAAATAAGACAACACACCCTTTCTCTCTCTAGCTCTCTCTCTCTCTCTCTCTCTCTCTCTCTGCTTTGCCCCTTTTAGCTATTTCTAATGTAATTCTCCTGGTTATTCTCTACCTTAGGCAAGCAGGGAGGTTGGCAGGTAAGCTGTCTCCAATGTTAACATTGAGTTTCATCAGCTTTCCTGAACAAATGATCATTTCTTGCGTGTGTATGTTTTTTAATTCGTATTTGAGCTGTATTTGTTGTGGAATAAATCATAGGGTTTTCTCTTTACTAGACAATCTTTTAGCTTCTTTAGACTTGGTACTCACCAGCAAGCTCTTGAAAGTTTGCTGTCCTGCAGTACATGCCTTGTATGTTTTGTGGAAGACTGGGAGCAGCATACATATTACCCAACATGTTTATGCACGAATTGCATCACAACAGCATATTAGCAAACCTATTCTCTTTTAACTTCATCAACTTTGTGTCCTTTTAATTATCCTCTGGATTCCCGCTACCTCAACTTCTCGATGAACTTCGTCATCTTATTGCATCTCATTCCTTATCATTGCCTATACCCAAGTTGGCTGAATTAAGCTTAGATGCGCAATCAAATCCGGATGAAGCTAAAGTTATGCCAGTTATCCCAAATTTTGTGTCTCTTGCCACAAGGGAAAACCAAAGCTCTTCAAAAATCCAAGTTTTAATTGCATTTATTTTTCTTTTTTTGGACCTTAAGAACAACTAAGATCCGCCCCTATGTCTAACAATAGACATTGTCATTGTGTTGTGTCTTTGTCGGATAATCTTATACGAGTACAATCTCTGGTTCTAAGAAATTATTCTGGTGTTTATTGGGTCAATTGTTGTCAAAAATCCGTCTCCGTTGTTATTTTGAATTCAACCATCTTTACATTTTTGCTTGCTAAGGTATTCAATGTCAATCTGTAGCCTTATGGCAGATGATAGCACGAGTGCCTCCTTAGTTTCTTCCAATTGTCCTTTTGGGAAGGTTCCAGATCATCTACTGATAGAAATCTTCATCCGGGTGCCCATCTCAGAATGGGGACAGATATCTTGTGTTAAGAAGCAGTGGGCTAATCTGTTCCGTGAAGAATGCTTGTGGCATGCTGCCCTTGTCAGGAGTTTTCCTTTGGCTGGCCAAGCTAAAAGGTGGCCTGGGCCTATCCCTCGAGGATTGAGCAAAAGGTAGTTTCCAACAGTCTCATGCTTTTGATGCAAATGAATTTGTGAAGCGAGTTCGGACTAAAACAAGCAAAATGCTGATGGTTATTGGCACGTATTGATTTCCTGCAACGCATGTTCAATACAGCTGGAAAACGTTATCCTTGGATTGACTGATATCTAACCCTGTGACCTAAAATGTTAGGCGGTATGCTGCATTATACGTCAGTAAACACATCTTTTCCCTGGATGGTGAAATGGACGAGATTGTGGGTCATACGTACTTGTTTCTGAAAGAGCAACTTGAAATCTCAACCATGCCGCCTCCATCTGGAATACTTCATGGAACCATAATTGGTGCAGTCTTCACTGTTATCTTTCTCTTTAACTCTTTCTGAAATGCTTGGGTAGCAAAAGTTTTAATCAAACAACTTTTTCTCCATGCTGATCTCATAATCTGAGGCATGAAGCCATTTTCATCTGCTTTAGCTATTAATTATTTGGTCGTAAAAATTGACTGTTAAGGATAATCCCACCTTGATTATTATGTGTTGGTGGTACCTTTTTTAATTGTAAGCCCAAAGGCCACATTGCCACGAGTAAGCTGATGAATATATCTAAAGGTGATTGAGAAGCATGGGATAGAGGATGACAATGAAATGATATGCTCACTGGCTATATAGGTAGGGTGAGCCATTATCTGCAGACAGAGATATTTTTGAGTGGACAATCTCAGGATGAGGTGCCGACCTCATAGTTTTTTTTTTTTTGATATTGACTTGGTTCAATGAGCAAAAATATGTGTGTATATCCATCATTCGTCTGCCCCACGTAGACCCTGCAATTCTTTCTAGGCATAGGCTTGTTTAAGACCTACCCTCAGGAGGTCTTGATCCAGTTTTTCGTCATGGCCAAACTGTGCCTTCAAGTCTTTTGTTTCCAGGGCACGTAACCACCTTAATTTAGACAAGAATGTGATTTGATTTAGATGTGGATATATCTTGATGCTAGCAGACCACAGAATGGAGGACATTTTCTGAGAACAAGTGATCTAGAACAATTATTTTTTCCATGAAAGCTGTACAAAATTGCACCCAAAGAGTAACCAGAGCAGGATTCGGTGGTTACTGCATCTTGGAAAGTTTCTGGTTTCCTTTTTTGCACACACAGATACTATATATGTGTCGCTTTGTGTTATGGTTGGGGATGCATTATCAGTGCAACTTCCTTTGATCATTGGGCTTTCTTTCTGTACCTAGTTTGCAAAAAGATCCATTTTTTCTACTCCAACTTGGTATTCTCTTGAGCGGTGATATGAATATCGTGTACCGGTACCGACCAGTTGCCCACTCCTCGTCCAACACATTGCAAATTGAAGGAGAAGTTAGATGACAAAAAGACTATTTGTGACAGTAAGAAATGCTAGTGATTACTGCAAGGCCAAACATTGCTTAGTCATGGTCATTGCCACATGCAACGACCCTGTAGTTGCTGCATTTAACGTGAACGTGTGATCTCCATTTCAACTGCTGCAATTGCACTATCAACGCCATATTTCCTACTTCCACCACTGTACTTTCTGCTGCCGTCACCGCGTTTAACAGTGTTGTTAAGTTTACATCGTGATAGTTGCTACTAAGCCCGTACTTGAAGTGCTATGCATTGGTAACTGTGGAAACCAAAGGAGGAGCAATATGAAGGAAAGACCTTGAAATGACCGATCCTTTGTGTAAATGTGTCAACTTCATGTCTTTTGATGTGATAAAGGGTGACGAGAGACAATCTGTCGCGACTGTTCACATTTCTACATAGTGCTTTGTGATAATGACGAGCAGAGTACAATTCACCTGCTTATAGTCGAAGATAAGTGTCGTGATTTTGAAAGTTCTGACTATTTCCACTTGGTCTTTTATTTTCTTAGAAAGGTACTTTGTCCATAATCAGTTCTCTTCGTTGATAAGCCATCCTTTTTCTGTAGGGCTGATATATTAGAGTGGCATTTTGGTTATTCGCATGTACTTTGCTGCTTAAAGTTTCATTTCTTGTTTGATTTTTGTTTTCCTCGATTTTAAATTTTACTACTAGTGATCTATAGATTGGAACTGTTTTTCTTATGGCTTGAACTGTCATCAATTCGCTTTCATTTCTTCTTCTGTTTAATTGTTATAGTGATGGAAAAAGTTTTTAACCGCGGTCTTGTTTCCCCACAGATCAGTTTATTGCCTGTGGCATGTCGCGAGACAAGGCCCATGACCTCGCCTCAAAAATCTGGCTGGCTGTTATTGATAATTCGGAGGAAAATGAGCAAACATTTCTTTTACTCAAACGCCTTGCTCTCGAGGGGGATGTAAGTTGGTTTCCAGAACAATATATATTCTCTTTTGGTCCTTTTCCCAAGGGTTTTTGTGTATGCGGGGCATTAGAGACAAATTATAATCACGCAAGCATTATACTTCAAAAACTATGCTGAGAAAATTGCTGGATAATGGATATTGCTGTGTGTACATAATTTTGTCAGTTTGATTTGGGGTAAATTTTGTAATGTGATCAACCTAAACCTTAAGTGCATTTTATAGACCAGGGACAAGCCTCCCTATGCAATCCCAACAACCAGGTAAACGAAAGTTAGATACCCCCTTAACAAAATCATAAAGTTCCATATAGCTACAGAAGTTAGACGCCCCCTAATGCATACCTTCAATATCATTCTCCTCATTTGGACAATTAAAGTAATTCCTAAGAACTGCCAGGATCCTTTGCCTGCTATTTGAAGATTCTGAAATACAGCCCCCTCCAGATGGTATAGAAAGTTTTTTTCAACGTTTGCTGGGAATGTCTTTCCCTTAAAATGATGGATAGCGTAATTCAGTTCAGCAGGCAACTGATGTTTCTTCCATGTCAATGCAATGGATGTTTTGTTGATCGTATGACATTTTTCTACAGGTATTTCTGCCATATCCATACTCGATGTCGTACACAGTTCAGTGGAGGGTGTTTGAAAAGCTGTTTACAGATTTCCGCGACTGCTTCAACCGTGTGGATTATTATGATGTATTGGCATGTGCCAAGCAGAAATTCCAGCCCATACCAGCTGCTTGGTTAGGATACTAGCTTGCCTTAGCTCTGTTGATTGCGCCTGCAACTGTATATACCAACGTAATGTCTTAGCTGGGATTCTGTCAAATGTCCTCATTCTGTTCAACCCTCTGTATGAATGTAGAGAATGCCATTAGTATGATGACTCTTGCGTGATCTGATGAACAGATGCCACTTTGGGTCTTGTATGTGATAAAACTCCTTTAAAAGGCTTGAATTAGCATATGACAAATCTCTTGTAAAGTAGCTTACATGCATCAACTTTAGCTGATGGAATAAAACGAGAAACGTTTCCCCTTCTGGCGGCGTTTTGCCGTGCAAGAGGCTGTGGGTTTAGCAAACTATTGACCGCAAAGCTGGAGGAGTAGACCTCGACTGGTCAGCCAGATAGCCTTAAATCTTAGGGCCATTTGACACTCTTTTTTTTAGCTCTTTTTAGGCCCAATTTTTTAAATTTTGGAAAAGAGCAAGAAGTTTGGGGTGTTTGGCTGGATTTGCCTTTTCAAAAAGGGCCTAGGTCTTTTTAAAGAGGGGCCATTTTTAAAAAGAGCAAAAAGCTCTTTCCTCTTACTCTTTTTTTCCGATTTCACGCGGGCCTGAGGAACCCATTTAATGAGGTTGAGGGTTCAAGCCGAGGCAGCAACAGAAAATGCATAAATTACTTGCTGGTATAAAACCCCAAAAAAACTAGGGTTTCTTTCCATCTCTTTCACCTTGCTCGACCGGCCACAACGTCTCCATCGCCTCCACCGGCCAACGCCTCCATCGCCGTGACTCAGCAGCCCAACGCCTCCATCGCCTCCACCGGCCACGATCTTGCGGCGCATCCATCTTGCAGCGCCGCCGCCGCCATCTCCTTTATTTGTGCCGCCGCCGCCACGATCTTGCAGCGCCGCACCGTTCACCAACTGACCCAGCAGCCCACCGCCTCCAACGCCTCCACCGGCCGCTCTTCGGTCCAAGATGAACATAACCGTTGGAGATGGTTGCGCCCAATACATGGGAATCGGCAAATGGGTTGTCGTAGGTTGGGGATGGGTCTCGTGGGTTGCCGTAGGTTGTTTGTGGTTGTGCTGGATTTACATAGGCAAATGGTTGCCTTCGTGGCCGGCGGTGGTGGGTTGGCGTGATGGACATATTTGATTGGTGCGGTGGTGCTCTAGGTGGCGGACAAATTTGTGGGTTGCCGTAGGTTGTTGTGCGGTGGTGGGTGTTGCGAGTTGCCGGTGGTGATGGACATATATTAATTATGTTTAATTACATCGGCAAATGGTTGTTGTGCGGTGGTGGGTCTTGGCGCGGTGGTCAATCTACACTTGTTTAGGATTAAAATGAGCTAATGTTGGTTTAATTATGTTTAATAATGTTGGTTGTTATTCATTGATTATTTGTAAGACATTGTAATATAGTTGCTTAATTACCTTTAATAATGTTCAATTATGTAAAAATGTATATTAAAAAAAAATAAACCCAAAGAGTTGTCCTGTCAAACGCTTGCTCTTTTCTGTTTTTTGAAAAAAAAAAACTGTCAAACAGCCACCATTTTTTTAAACTGGTAAAAAAAAAAAAACCAGAACTCTTCTCTTTTTTTAGAAAAAAAACTGAAAACTGAAAGGCATACCAAACAGACCCTTAATTTTTCTTTTTCTGAGTAACATATGATGCCGCAGCACCTGTTTATTTTTGGCAAAGCAATCTACATTTACGTCATAACAGCGTATCTATATAGCACAATCACTTGTTTTGGGACTAACTAAGGTCACTTGACCCTCTCAATCCGTCCAACCCCGTCCTAAAATTTTAGATGTTATTGGTTCAGAATTTTAATCAAATCCAACCTGACTTAATTGTAGCTTCTAAAATAAGGGTTGGGTTGGGGCCAAATCCACAAGGGTCCCTCTATCGCTACTAGATTAAAATTAAATATGATTTTTTTTATAAAAAAAAAACATATGATATAATCCGGTGTGGGTGTGAACACAAAAGTGACTAAGATTCAAAACATTTTGATCACAATTAAAAACTTGACAAGATGATAGATTGATGTTTAACAATAAAAAGGAACACCAATGGATAGCCATACTGGATTACCACATGTATGCCTCGTGGAGCAATTTGGAATATTTTTTTCTTTTTTCCCTTTAATTTATTGCTAAACTTTAAAATGCTTTTTTGTTGGACCTTTGATTGAGCTGATTCAAGTTGCGATAAAACTAGTCACATTGAGCTCTTTAGTTTAAGTATTCACATTGAATGTTTCCTTAACACAGATTTTATTTACCATTTTGCCCTTGTTATAAAAATTCACGAGCAAGAGACATTATTTCGGGCCAGAATTGGGTTGGGCCAACCCGGCTCGGGTTGGGCTGATTCAAATTTAAAGTTATCACATTTTTGTGTGTAAGCCTAAGTAAACCTAACCCATCCCAGTCCAATTTGACCCATGTACAGTCCTAGAACTAAGAACTTGTTTTGTGATACAAGTTTTGGTTAATGTTCATACGGCCTTTGATGTGGTTCATCAGCCCCATAAATATATAAACATAAAAAGACTAGAAAAAGAAAAAGAAGTTGCAGATTGAAATCAGAAAAAGCAAAAAGCCCAATAGCAGAAACTCTTAATTTAAGACGTTAAACAAATCAAAATGTATAGTTTTCGCGGCTCTCTGTACAGAGCGAGTGATGCAATGGTGGTGCTTGTTTTGTGTCTGACAATATTCTCTGTACGATGTTCCTGTTTTACTAGGGCTTTGTGCCCCCCGCTCCCCACCTCCTCAAATCTGTAATTTACAGCTAAACAAAACCTGAACAGAAATCAGCCATTAATGCTCTCAAAATAAACAAACCTTCACTCCATCGAAATACGGGAAACTAATCAATTTCCCCCATTGTTAATTCTGAGTTAACACCGTCCCATTCTTCTTTCTTCCTGCTCCCCAGATTTCCGTAATCTCTTATTTTAAATCAAAATCTGGCGTTACCTTCTAATCATTTCTCAAAAATGGCCTCTACCCTTTGTAAGATTTTTAATACTTGCGGTCGTGATCAAGAAATTTCGGGTGCTATGAATCAAATATGCAAGCTTTTCAGCAACTGTAAGTGTACCCTTCTTTCTTGTTTTTGTTGCTTTAGGGCTCACAACTTAGTCTGATAAAGCTGCATATCTGTTTGTTTGTTGTTCTTTTAGAGAAATTAAGTGCTTGTGTGAAATTACGGTTTCATCTGATCCGTAGATTTTGTGGCTCCTTTGGTTCGGGTGAATTACTTTTGTGGAAAATGGTGCTTAGGTTTTGAAGGTAATGTCGGAATCTTGAGTATCTCTTCTGTAGTAGGTCTGCCTGAAGATGGGTCCAACCCGAAGGGTGGATCTAAAGTTCAAGTGTAGTTGTTACACATAACTTTGTGTAACTGTTTCTATGGTTTATATCTTGTCTGGGGAAAAAAGGTATCTGTTCTTGGGATAAAAAAGTTATTCTTCTTTTTGCAGAGTACAGTGACTTTTTGTTCTGGTGTATGACAGTTGGGGTTTGAGTATTCATCAAGAAGAAAGAATCTAAATTTGATTTTAGGCCGATAGAGCTTACTTTGGGGATAGGAATGGATTTATTCAAGATGAAGAAGTTCAGAAAAGCCCACAAACCAAATTCAGAAAATGATTCAGAGGATAAGCCTGTTCCACAGCCAGAAGAGCCAAAGAACGAGAATGGTGATAAACTAGGCAAATCAGTCCACGTTGATACAACGACTGAAGGTGATGAAGATGATGATGATTTCATCTTGGATGAGGTGAAGAGGAGGTTGAAAGAACTGAGAAGGAATAGCTTTATGGTGTTGATACCTGAAGAGTCATGTCCGGAAGAGGATGATGAAGAAGAGGAGGGTGAGACGAGCTCTAGTGAGTGGAGGGATGTTGAAGCAGAAGGTCGACAGTTGTGGTCTGGATTCAATGCTGTGTACGATAAATATTGCGAGCGGATGCTTTTCTTTGATCAATTGAGTGCTCAGCAGCTGAATGAAGTTGGTAAATCCTTTGTTGATTTTATCTTTTCTTTTTCATGTTTGCACATGCTTTTGCTTTGTTCGCGAGGTTTTTGTTTGCAATGTGAAATGTTGGGGAAGACACTTTCCAAATTGATCAATGTTGGTCATTACTGTATCATCCATCAAACTTTTTTTTGCTAAACATGTCAAGATACTTACTAGGAGGTTACCGTATCATAGACTACAGCCAGTTTTGGCTGTGTTTGTGTAAGGGCTTGCCTAGACTGGCAAGCCATAAGACAGTTTAAAGAGGCGTCTCTTTGAGCCATTGTTAATTTCAAGTTTGTCATTTTACCTATCTATAAATAATGCTCCAAGAGAAAACCTCCTTAAAGCTACAATTCTCACCAAAGGCATGTGTCGATATATCAGTCATCTCTAGTGGGCCAGGAATTTGCTTCTTTTTCGCATGTATATAAAGCCTACTTACTACTTAGGCTTGGCTAAGTATAAGAAACATGTTGCTTTCCCAAGTTGCTGCCATTTAAGGTTCTTGTCTTGTAGGCTCCCATACTCCCTTAGCTCCACCAACGAGGTCCGCCTCAAAAAAGCTTACATCTCCGCTCCGATGCCTTTCTTTGAAAAAGTTTGAGGAACATGAAGATGAAACTGAGCATTTGCAGCAGCCTGCAAATGACCCTTATCAGGATCTTGAAACAGCTTATGTAGCTCAACTGTGCTTGACTTGGGAGGCCCTCCACTGCCAACATACGCTATTGAGTCAGAAAATCTCTTGCCAGCCGGAAAGCCCAACATGCTACAACCACAGTGCACAGCAGTTTCAGCAGTTTCAAGTCTTGCTGCAACGGTTTATTGAAAATGAGCCATTCGAACAAGGTTTAAGGGCAGAAGTTTATGCTCGAACAAGAAAGTCAATGCCTAAACTTCTTCAGGTTCCAAATGTACAAGGTAATACCTTGTGAATATATGTTGTAATATTTGTTTCACTTCAATTGGTGAATTTGAGTTCACTCTTCAATAATGAGGTCCTTCTTGGATGGTCACTTTCTCGTAACGAATATAGTAGTCAAATAGCCTGTTTAGTTGTATGGGCGTTTTTACATATTTGTTAAACATGAAACACCCAAACTAGTTTGGGGTAAAGGCTTTGTTGATGAAGATGGCAATGTTCAGCATGACAAGCGTGTTTGGTTCATTCTCTAATAGCTTAAGCTTTTAGCTAGATCAACATCATATGTAGCTTCGAAGGTGGGTTGCCAGTTTCTTGTTTTTTGAGCAAGTATTTCTATATCATGCTCCTAGGTTTAGACAAAAAGGAGATGACGGGAGAGGAGTCGGATTGGCTGGTACTTGCCTCAGATCTACTGAAAATCATGGAGAGCTCAATCTTGACTTTCCACAAATTTCTGAAGATAGACAAAAAAAAATCTGGTGGCGTTCGTAATGTATTTGGTGTTCAGAACCAGATGACCACCCCACTTCAACAGGTTCAACATTCCCTTGAGAGGGTAAGATTCCATCACTCCATGTATATTGCATTCTTACTTACGCAGTCCGTTTAACATGTTTATTGCACTTATGAAGCTCTGCACAACAGAAAAGGCTCTCCACTGAATTGGATTTTAGGCTGCACACATTAGCGCTCCCCAGACTGCACAATAGCAAGAGCCTCGTGCACAAGGCTACACTTAATTTTTTCAACAGAACCCCCCCCCCCCCCAAAAAAAAAAAAAAATTGACTTTGCTGCCGACTTTGTGGAATGCTAAAGTGGTGAAAACTGTGTTCTTGAGTATGCAACTTGTATCTTTGGACTCTTGGGATGGCTTGTTGAGACTGTTTTGTAACATTACCAAGACATTTTCGTTCTACCAATTTGTTTTTCTGATATCTGTCATGAATAAACCTACTGGCTACTTCTTTATATGAGTGTGTAGTTAAGACTATGGCTACAACCCCCTTCTCTCTATACCCAATCTTATTTACAGGAGACAGACTTATGCATAAACTTCCTCTCTCGCCCGACAATCTCTTCCGTTAGTGTTCTATTCTTCCCCTCTTTCCTGAGGCCAATTTCAGATCTCCTGTTTTGGCTGTTGATTGCCTGAGCGGGAGCATGGGTGCAATACTAATGTTGTTTCATTTTGCCCTTGGTCATGGATTTGACATGGTGAAATTCTCATGTATTTGGCTGCCCTTTACTAAAATATTTTGTGTTAAGGCTAAATGACAGTAAAGGTCACTACTCACACACACACATATATCTGGCTGTGTGTGTCGTTAAATAACAGATGACTGTTCTTTTGCAAATCTTGACATGTGATGCATGCCTTTTGAAATTGCCACTTGAAAATTCTTAAAGAGAAAACCGAAAGAAGATAGTTGATTTCCAAATTTTATATTGTATAGCGTAGTCTCTAGATCTCTCATAATGATCAATTCGATTGGTCATGTTGTCTTGTTAATCATATGCGGATGGGATTTTATCTACTTGAGCTCATTATACAGATGGTTGATGTAGTGGTTAGTGTTCTACATGTCCACATTATTAGTAGTACATATTGAAAAACAAAACTTGCTATAACGAAAGGGTGCTAATGTATAGTTATCTATTATGGAAGTTGATGGGCTCAACTTATTTGTGTCTTGCCTGTAGTACGAATATGAGATGCATGCTTTGGATGATTAATCTTTCGAGGAACCTGCTGACACATATTTATATGGATCTACGTATGGAAATGCAGAAAAGGATTACTTTGCTTTAACTCGTTCATTCTTAGTCCAATTTTTCAATTCCTCTCCAGTTGCTGACATCCAATTTGGATCCTGCATCTTTGTTGTCATCGAACTGCAGAGAGAGATGAAATTGAAGGAACTGTGCAAAAAGGGTAAAAGCTGGAAAAAGAATGCTTGGCCTGCAATTGAAGACGAGGTGGAGCTGCTTTTTGCCCTTGTTGATGCCAAAATCATATCGAGAGTTCTAAGGATGGTGAGGATCAGTACAGAGCAGTTATTCTGGTGCGAAGAAAAGATGAAGAAACTAGACTTATCAGATGGAAAGCTGCAGAGAGACCCCTCTCCCATCCTTTTTCCATGTCAATAGCTCCATCGGAAGCAAGTACAAATATTGGTTGGGGAATTTTGCTTGAAAACCCCAACGTCGCCTCTATCCTTTATCATGGGTTTCAGTAGTTTGGTTGTTGAACAATCAGAGAAGCATAATCTCTAACTCAGAGATTATGGATAGTGAGTACTACACTAGTTAGTCTCATGTCACCTGGAAATGTAGACATATATGTGTAATACTAGGTGGAGAAATTTTTACGTTCAAGGAGGTAGGCGGGTGGATAAGGGTATACTGCTTTTGCGAGAATTGCAGCTTAACTTAATCCCAATCCTGCTTATCTCGATCAAATGTTTCATGTTGGGGTATGTTAGGACGATAACTGAACCATTATGCAGAAAAAAGCTGGTGACATGTCATCTGATTTCTGACTCAACTCATTCTTCAATCAGTTTTGCAAAGCGAGAAGCTTCGGCCCGTACGCTTGTCATATTTGTTTTCTGTTTTCATTTTCACGATTTTCATATTCAGTTTGAAAACATGTTCCTGTACTTTTATTATTTTCACAAAAAAAAATTTAGCTATTTTTTCTTATATTGGGTTAAGTTTGAGTGAAAAACAGCTGAAAATACCTTTTAGGAGTTTTCAGTTTTTTGTTACTATTTGAGTAATTTTATCCAAAACGAAAACAGAAAATGGTAAAAGTACGCAAAAAAAGATTCTTTTTCATCATCATTGTTAAAAACAGAAAACGAATATGGTAAAGGTACGGGGCCGATTCTTAACTTCAAGTTTCCAACGGTGATCAATTTTTTGCACTCTAGTCTGCATAGAGTTGTCAAAAGGGTCGGGCGGCCTGCGGGTTGGCCTGGCCCGGCCCCTTTTTAGCCCAGGTTGGGCTGGCCCTTTTTTGGGTCCGGACTTGCCCTAACCCTTAGGGCTTGGGCTAGGCCGAATTTTTTGAGAAACGGGCCCGGCCAGGCCCTAAAATGGCCAGGGTTTGGCCCGGCCCGGCCCTCTTTTGGCCCAAAAAATGGTCCATTTTGGTCTTAAGGTTGGCCCTATTTCTGGCCCTTTTTGACCCTACACATAGCCCTCTTTGGGCCCAGTATTATTGTATACACACATTATTATATATAAGTATACGTGTCAAACGATAATCGAATGAGCAATGAATCTGAACATGAATTATGATGATCGTTCTTCCTTGGTGTAATAATCAAAGATATGTTTGACGTAGAATAAGAATTAGATTACAAAGGTTACAATCGAACCATGAGAAATCATGAGCCTCCTTGAAGAGGCCTTGACGATCTTAGATGGGCCGAACTTATTTGTCAATAAATACCAAACCGACTAATTACACCCTCTTACATATAAATTAGTATTGACACCGAGCGTAAAAAAATAACTGTTAAAATACATATAAAAAGTTAGTATTTATATTAATAAATAATAATAATAAAATAGATAGTAAAATAATAATATTATTTTGAATAACAAAAAAAAATTTGGGCCCGGGCATGGCCCTAGATGTTGGGCCTAGGGCCTGGGCCCAGATTTCTCCCATTCTGGCCCAGCCCGGCCCTTTTGACAGCGGCCCTGCCCCGTTTTACTGGAGGCCCGATGGGCTTGGGCTGGGCAGACCCAACCCGGCCCATTTAACACCTCTAAGTCTGCACAAACTGTTGACAAAAGGTTCTGCATTTGTCAAAACCGGGCGACATTTCCTTTTAAAACATTAATTTAGTGCTTCAACTGCTACACCAAATTCATCTCTAGATTTTATGTACTCGGTTACTTATTAAATTACCTTGCTTCCCCAAAAAAGAAGATGCCGGCTTTGTCCATCATCTCAGGCTCGCAAGGCAGTGGCCCGAGTCGAGCATGCTCAAAGTTGATATATCCTCGCGTAAGTTGTTGACTGGGTGACTCCATAGATCCCTCTTGAAGAAACCATGCCCTTTAGTTTGTTAGCCTAATCAAATCATATTTTCTTATAACGGTGGCGTTTTCTCCTTCTCAAAGTAGAGCGTAAGTGTAGTAAAAAAAAAAGTAGGCTGCCATAATGTTTGCTTTTGGAAAGCCGATGAAAGTGCTCCTTACGTAAAGCCAAACGTGCACCCACCCTGTCTTGTGCCTTAAATAAGGTGGACAAGGGGGGTAGAGGTGTAATTGCGGCGCTGCGTATATTAAATTAATGTCAACACTCGGCTGATTGTTCTTGCAAGCGACATTTGTATATTTAAACTCCAACAAAACTGGTCTCTCTCTCTGCACTTGGGATTTCACAATTCATCGGAACTTCCTGCATATTCGGCCGTTTTCAACTCTAGGGTTATTCAAGGTGCCATATTTTTCTCGTGGTCAGCACTGCAAATGTCTACTAGGGCTCAATTCTCTTAGCTGTTTGCAGGCATGGTGTAAAACTTAGGTGGGTTTTGTGAGTATGTCAGTTATGCAAGTGGGTTCTTTTCAGTTTATACGAACATGGTACAGTTTCAACTTAGGTTTGGTTCTTTTGAAGTGCATGGGATACCTCCTTTTATGTGGGTTGAAGTTGAAGCTTGATTAATTTTGACAAAAAGAGATGCTTTGACTAGTTTTATGTAAAGAGTACGGCTTCTCTTTCGGCTGTTGCAATTTTCAGATGCTAATCACTTGATTTTTTGTTGTCGTATACAATATGATTTAAGTCAATTAAGGTGTCATGCTACTGGTGTCTGAAAGACATTGTTGAAAGGTTCTTGCATCAGGGATCATGAAAGAACAGTTTAATCATAGATGATAGACTTAGTATGACCTATGACGTGCTATAATCTCTGGTGATAAGTAGTTTTGGCTAAACATGGCATTGATATGTTAGAGTCAAGCTGCCTTTGGTTTGGATATATGAATCTTGTAAAGGATTTCAGACTCTGAATCTGGTGATTGTCACTGGCGAGGCGACTGTGGAGAAAACCAGTGCTTGTCGGGTGTGACAAAAGATGTACTGACGTTTATAAATCTTGCAAAATTTTAGTACGTAGTGTATTCTATAGACTTCTGTTATTGCCAAAAATTTGCAAAATCCTTTCACAGAAAGTTCTAGAGGGTAGAAACTTTTATTCAACAATATCAAGTCTACACTATATTTTACAAAAGCTGTTTTGGCTGCTTGCTCTTCATAGAAGTCTGAATTTCTTTTGCAATAAAGTAATTCCAAGTCAAATTAGACTGAAAGGACGCAAGCATGCCACGGCATAAATGAGATATAGAGGTTTCTGAAAGACTTAAGTTGTACTTGCTGAAATTTTATACTTTTGGCTTGTGTAAACTGTAAACTTACTCCATGTAGTCCAAAAAGGAAAAAAAGAATTTAGGGGGACAGGGGGTGTGGGATACAATCTTGGCTCCCTTGGTCAGTGCAAATCATGCAACTAAATCAAACAACAGGTGCCTCAAAGTTCATTTTCGTATGTAATATATTCTCTTGTTTGACTTACCCCCATGATTTAACCTACTTTCTCAGCAGCAATGGGGAACTTCACTTGCCACTAACTAATGTTACACCAGCATACTTGTAGCCTACACTTCCTGTCAGCAATTGGGTGCTGTTAGTACTCACTGGTTTCCTGTTCTTGTTTGTTGTATACCTGCAGGTTACTTTGTAAGTCAGGATAAGTTCCGAGTGCTACATTATACGGCTTGTGGTGCTGCCTTTTTTGTCCAGCTTCTCTATCTCTTTGATCAGAGCTGTTGTTTGTCTTTATGGTTTATGCTTCCAAGTGCCGCGGCTTAAAGTTGATGACGGTGCATAGGATAGAATGGCTCAGCTGTGTTGTGAAAGAGATGTGAAGATAATTATTATTGGAGCGAGTTGATCGTCTTTTCTAAAGAAGCATGGCAACTGAGAGCCCTATGAGATTGGTGGAAATCAGCGGAAGTAGAAAGTGGGCCTCATCTAGGGATGCTGCAATGTTTGCATCACCATTGACAAATATGCCAGCAGATGAGTTGGGATTGCTTTTGGAGAGGCATCAATTATTTGGAGATCAGAGAAACAAGGTTCCTAATCGAAGTGGTAGTGCGCCTCCAAGTATAGAGGGTTCACTTACAGCTTTTCGAAACCTTGTGGCTAAACAGACCTCAAGTCTTTCAAGCTCGACAATCTTAGGCAGTCTTCTGGAAAATTATCAGTCTGAAGAACAGCTTCGTGCTGATCCATCGTATTTTGCGTACTACTGCTCAAATGTCAACTTGAATCCACGACTTCCTCCACCTATTTTGTCAAGGGAGAATATACACCTCTCACGCCACACTGTGGGTCTTACCAATAATGGGAGATCAATCTCTTTTGATGACGGTGGCAGTGGATCATTGCTGTTGTCTAAAGGTTCCCTTTCTACTCATAACGAGGAGCCTGAGTATGATAAACCTCCCCCCGAAGCACCTGGACCAAATGCAATGCCCTCTGCAGGTCGTCATAAAAGTTTGGTTGATCTAATTCAGGTATGTTTGGAACTCGAACTTGTTCTTTACTCCTTTGAGTTATTATTTGATGCTGTTTTAAGTTGCTGGACAGCTTGGTTGCATATCTTGTTATTGACAAATGTGCTCGATTAATCCTGTAAATTTCCTAAGTTCTTTGAATCAGTAAGAATTTTTCTTATTTCTAAATGTCTGTCCACTGCTAATTTTTTTTTTGAAGTTTAGCAGGAGTCATTTCCTTCTATCATCATCCTAAAGTAAGCTAAATCTGGTCTAATATACAAACTATAATCTTTCGTGTAGTTTATTTTATGAAGTTGAGCTTGCAAAGTCAACAATCTCACTGAAAAGTTTACTTTCCAACGTTGGCATGTGGCCGTCCTTACTGCTAAGTTTTACCATGTCCACTAAATGTCATGCTGAACAAGGAAAAGTGCCTATTCAACTCTCTAACGCTCATCAATTTCCTGATGACATTTTTTAGGAAGATTTCCCTCGTACCCCATCTCCAGTGTATAATCAATCTCATTCCCCAACCTATGCTGCTACCCAGGAACCAATCAATCTCGATATTCAACCCATTTCTTTGGATGATCTTTCTATCAATTTATCGGATTCAAGATCAGGCACTATTGTTCTTTATGCCGAAACTGTTACTGAAGGTTTAAATGCTCGTATTATAAAAGCCAACAGTGATTCTTTGGTTTCCTTGCAACCAGAAGACTCAAATTCTGACAAGATGGGGAGTTCATCTCCTCAGAAAGCCAAGGTAGTTGGCAAGGATGTTGGTTTGGCGGATGATGTCGAGTCAGATGCTTCCAATAGCCTTTATACTGAGGGGGATGGAAGGAACAAACAAGAACAACAATTTGTTCAACAGCAGCAAGGACAACATCCTTATTCCCATCCGCGTACTAGTTATCAGATTCAGAGATCTCAGTCTCAAGTGATTGTTCAAGGAGTGAACCACACACACCATGGCATGGAAAAAGATCCTCATGGCCGTCCCGTGCTCTCCTCAGCAGAGGTACAGCCACTACTGCAGCCTCCTGGACTTGCGCCACCTTTATATGCAACCACAGCAGCCTATATGACTTCAGGAAGCCCATTTTACTCTACTGTAAATCCATCTGGCTTATATGCTGCACAATACGTGGGTGGGTATGCTATGAGCACATTTCCGCCATTTATAACTGGATATCCGTCACAGACTGCCATGCGTATGCATCTTGACGCATCTTCGGTACAAAGCTTTAATGGCCAAACTGCTGGTGTTTTAAGCGGGGAAAGCAGCATTCCCCATGTAGGTAATTTGCATCATCTAAACAAGTTTTATGCACAGCAAGGTTTAATTGTGCAACCTTCCTATTTGGATCCTCTTCCCATGCAATTCTTTTCTCATCCTTCCGGCGATACACATGGCGCTGCAAGGCAGTATGGTCAATTGACATCCTTGGGTGTGGTGGGGTTTCAAGGTGATTCTTTTGATTCACCGGGGGGCTCAAGTGTTGTTTCTTATACGGGTGATACAAAGTTTCTGCCTCAACCAAATGGAAATTTTAGTATTCCAGGTCCGAGAGCAGGGGAAATCCCTTCTAGCTATTACGGAAGTCCCCGAAGCGTCGGTGTCATGACACAATTTTCTGCCTCACCTCTAGGAAGTCCACTGTTGCCAGGATCTCCGGTGGGAATAACAAATCATTTAGGAAGGAGAAACGAAATGAGTTTTCCTCAATGTTCTATCAGAAATATGGGGTTATATTCTGGTTGGCAAGGACAACAAGGTTCTGACAGCTTTAATGACCCTAAGAAGCATTTATTTCTTGAAGAGCTTAGATCCAGCAATGCTCGAAAGTTCAACCTCTCCGATATCGCAGGGCGTATTATTGAATTCAGGTAATGGTTTCTTTTGAGTTTCATTTCTTGTTTCCTCTATGTTGTGTGTCCCATCATCTTGACCAAAAGAAGGCTTTATTCAACTCTAGCGTTGATCAACATGGAAGCCGGTTTATTCAGCAGAAGTTGGAAAGTTGTAATGTCAAAGATAAGGTGTCTGTTTTCAAGGAAGTTCTTCCACACGCCTCAAAATTGATGACAGATGTTTTCGGGAATTATGTTATTCAAAAGGTATGCTTTGAAGTTGTTTGCATTCATTAATAGATTCTTTTGATGTCATATACTTTCCTGCCATGCTATTGACCGCTTAAAAATGCGGATGATATGGGTTGTCAGCTCTGCATTTGTTTTAACAGTTTTTTGAACATGGAAGTGGTGAGCAAAGGAAGGAACTTGCAGATCAACTTTCAGGACAGATGTTAACTTTGTGTATGCAAATGTATGGCTGTCGTGTAATTCAGAAGGTATGCGATGTTAGAGCCAAGATGTTTGCTTGAATTAAGATCTTTGCATTTAGATAAGAGAACAGTTGCCCTGATAACTCATGAATAAGTGATCATCAGGATTGTGAATATTTGATAAGGGTCAAGTTTTTGGTCCAAGTTTGTCTAAAACCTTAGTCTAGATTTCTATGAACAATACCACTTTAACAACTGGGTCTGCTTTTGAAGGAATTTGCGCTACTTTGCGGAAGCTCTACTGCTCTGAAACTTGCAACAAAGTCGTCATGTAATGCTAGGAGCTCCAATTATTAGGATCACCATTAGCAAATGGGCCAACTCCATATTGACGGACTTTGTTGGTGATATTAGAATGGTTTATGCAAATGGTTCAACATTATATTCATCATGTCACTCTTCGTAAATGGACTAACTCGTCATTGTTGTTTATTGTCCAAACCATCTATGCCAACTTTCTAGGCTTCATAAAATCTTTTGATTCATCCGATACTTATAGTCCTTGTTTGCCAACATTCAACTCACCATCTACAGTTCTGACTCACTAGCTTTATGCATATGTTGTTTCTCAGGCAGAACTCTTTCCCCCAGAGCTAGGTTAGTCTTGTTGTTGTGCGATGGAACTTCTTCTCCACTGCAGTTATACTATCCCGCCTAACACACTGTCTGTTTTCTGAGTAATATCAATTCGGGACTTTCTTCCCCATGGATGGTTGACCTAAGCATCGTTCACTCTCTAACCTTTGGTAATTTTCACTGTCTATCCATGCATTAGATTGCTCCAAGCTCTGACTTCTGTTAAATCCAACGCTACTGCCCATACTTCCAATTTAGGTCAAATTCTTGCTTCAAATAGCAAAAATCTTGAGGTTGAAGGGCAGCCTTTTATGGAAGTCAAAGGCTCTTGAGGGTGAAGAGCCGACTTTATCAAGTTCAAGGCTATTTCTTTAGTCCAGTCTTTTACTTGCTGAGGTCGGTTCTTTTGGGTCCCATGACGCCGTCTTAGTTGTTCCGGGCAGCTTCTTTCTATAGATAGATGAGCTGAGCTTATCTCCCCCTTTCTGGCCCTTTTAGTTATGGAGCAGTTGTATTTAGAAAAGGAAGAAGTAATTGACTAGCAATGAATCGTATATGTATTACTTGACACCAGAGAGACTGCCCCTTGTCTTTCTTCTCAGAACTTAGTTCTTCTTGTTGATTGAGTGATGGCCAGAGCACTTCTTCTCCTTTCTCCCTTTCTTTAAGGGACAAATATCACTTGTAGGTAGAGTTGGTAGTTTCACATCATGTTATTGTCTTTAATTTGTTTTGTTTTTATTTTGAATCTGTTTCCGCTGTTTGATATTTTATTGGTCCAAGTACAAAGAATAGACTAACTACTGTGTATATATGTCTGATCATGGATGAGATGTCGAAGATGTTAATGGCATTTTCCTCAGTTTTTTTTATATGCTGAAGATGTTTATGCTTCTTTTAGGCTCTCGAAGTAATTGAACTTGAACAGAAAACACAACTTGTCCATGAACTTGATGGGCATGTAATAAGATGTGTACGAGATCAAAATGGAAATCACGTGATACAAAAGTGTATTGAATGCATCCCAGTGGAGAAAATTGGGTTTGTTATATCTGCTTTCCGAGGCCAAGTTGCGATCCTTTCGACTCATCCTTATGGTTGCCGCGTTATACAGGTGACATTTTGTAGTTTCCTCACTGTTAAAGCACCCCTCATCATATCTATTCCCTCTCATCTGTTGAATCTTCTTTTCTTGATTTTTTGTAGAGAATTTTGGAGCATTGTTCAGATGAATCGCAAAGTCAATGTATAGTGGATGAGATATTGGAATCTGCTTATAGTCTTGCTCAAGACCAATATGGAAATTATGTCACCCAGGTGAGTCTTTTGGCCTTTGCTTCGCTTGCTATTAGTAACGATTGATCACATCATATCATGAATTATGAATGTCCATTCCAAATTTTAACGTTCGAGTTAATATCTTTCAGAATGTTGCAGTTGTTTAAAAATATGACCCCAGTAATATTTTTGGTAGATTAACCTTCTTCTGCTATCATCCCCAATGTAACTGTAGAAATCTTTGCTAAAATAATGAAGGAACCAGCACTGCTCCACTCCCTCTTAAGTTTGTGCAGCTACCTTTGGGTTTTAAAGAATCATCATAGTGCTGACAGAATGCACGTGGTAGGAGTGGGACTATTTCAAACGGATTTCCTGTTTCATTTTGGATAGAAGATAGCAATTCCACATCCTTTGGGCACGGTGATAATTTGGCGTTGTGAGGATGTAAGTCCCTCAACTCGGACAGCTAGCTTTTCAGTTTGAGTTTGAGGAGGCATACCCATGATTTCTTGTTTTAGAAAACCTTTTAGGAAGCGATGAGAGATTTTCACCATAAAAACTATAGCTGCTTTTTACAATAAACTGGAAATAATGAAAAAGAGTATGCTGTAAAAGCTTGAGCTATGTATGTCATGCTTAACACTCTCCCTCACAAGCAAGCTCTCAATTACACTTGGCGAGAGATTGAAAAAGAATCAAATCAAGTTGCACCACCACGAAGTGCACAAACATATGCAGTGCACATCGAACTATGACAAAAAATGCAAGTAGGAAGAACTAAAACCAAGGACTACGCCAAACCAGAGCTCTGAATTTTAACGGATGACTCAAACTTATCAATTTTATGGCAGATCTACTTGTATACAAATTGCAATTTTGGGAACTTGCGTAATTATGCTGATGGTAACTCGTAGAACTAATGTTTACGTCCCAAGCGAAATAACAAAATTTAGAAGCGCAATGTTTCTAATCGGTGTAGCTTCCAACGTATGGTATTCTTCTGAAGTCGTCCCATCTTTACTAAGACTTCCATTCTAGAATTCAAATATTTCGTTCAGTAATATCTTCCTAGTTTGTGATTCAAACTTTTTACCCTTCAATCCCAGGATGAATGTTTTTAGGGGCGCTTTTCCGCACCTCCATGTGTAGCTGCAAACTGCATTAACGACAATATTACTTTGGCGACTAATTAGGGTGTGGAAAAGCACACGTGTGGCCATAGATATTTGCATGTTATAATTCTTCATTGATGTATAGACATGGATTATTGAATAATACATCATTTGCTTTGTAATGTCAAGATCGCTTGTACTTCTTGCAGCATGTCTTGGAGAGGGGAAAAGCGCATGAAAGAAGTCAAATTATTAGCAAGTTGACTGGGAAAGTTGTAGAGATGAGTCAGCACAAATATGCATCTAACGTTGTTGAGAAGTGTTTGGAACATGGAGATATTGCTGAAAGGGAGCTCTTGATTGAGGAGATTCTTGGGCAGTCCGAGGAAAACGATAATCTATTGGTAGGATAACTAAACCATGTTTCATTCTTTATACATAGTACATAGTATTAAAGTTATTTTGTCCAAAGAAACGATCAAAGTTTAGTGTCTCCACTCCGGGTATGCTCTGCGCCTCTATGTTTTGTGTCCTCAGGTGGTATGGGTTTTAGAATTTGATATGTCTTGTTGTTACAAAAGGAATTCTATTTGATGCAATCGGTTCTTTTTGGACCACACCATTCTAGTAGGTCCCTGATCATAATTTGTAGATTATTAGTGTTTTCGTTTCTTGAGGAAAAATTGGTTGGACGTGTGACTGGGCATGCAAGATGCTTACTTTAAGATTTTAGTGCATTCTTAGAAGGCATGTCTTGGCCCAGGTAACGGGGTTCTGGTTGGAAAGTGTTGGTTGGTTACTTGACCTGGCTGCTGGCATTATCGCCCTTGAATTTGTAATGCATTCTGCGGGCAACCCAGAATTCTACCATTATAGTACTGAGTTTATTTTATAAGGTATTGGCATTTTGTTGGAGGGAAGAGTACACAAGCCATTTTACTAAATTCTTTCAGAAAGATTGAGATTTTCCAATGTGTTTGTGGTACTTCCAGATGTTGAGATTCTGTAAAGCATTATGATGTCGAGGCTTTGCATTGTGCTAGGTCAATACCCCAGTGTCCCAAAGTACGGAAACTTCCCATGTTGATAAGCCTTAAAGTTTGCAGACAAGGCTTCCAATTCTTATACTCTGCCTGAATTATCTGTATCATACAGAGATGTAATATTGGATTCCAAATAACTGCCTTTGAAGCTTGTATATTTGAACTGATGCGCATCTGTTGTCCTTATATTCTAGAGAATGATGAAGGATCAGTTTGCGAACTATGTGGTCCAGAAGATTTTTGAGAAAAGCAATGATAAACAACGGGAAGTTTTGCTGAGCAGGACGAGGGTTCATCTTCTTGCCTTGAAGAAGTACACTTATGGAAAGCACATAGTTGCTCGATTTGAACAGTTATCTGGTGAAGGTGGGTGCAGTATCTGTTTTAGACTTTTCAGTACTCTTTTTAAGTCCATATCTCCATTGTCCTTCTCCTCTTAAGTGAGAATAATGCACCAATATGAGTTCCTTTTCGCAATAATTCTTTGCCTTTCATTTGCCTCGTGTTTTCTCTGTGCCTAAAGGAACTACAAAAAAATTTCTTTGGTCCTCCACGAGAAAGAGGTCCTCACACCATTTGCCAATCATGGCAATGATCCACGGTTTTTTTTTTTTCTCTCGCTTCACTTTTTATGGAAGGTTCCTTGAGAACTTTTTAGAATTTAGAAGAGGGCTGGTCAACTCCCTTAATTTTCTAGTAGGTATAAAGAGAACAACCATAGATGACATTTGTTCGTATGATGATGTTGATATCACAATAGTAACCTAACTCAGCAGCCAATCCTATCCGTTTTTTCCGGTTTGAGGTCTAGTTTCATGTTCATGATGCAGAGAAGACAGCCTAAAGCGGGTTTGGCAGAAAACGATGTCAACGGACGGTGGTAAAATCGCTGCAGCAAAGTTCACCCTGCCAGTTGAAGAACAAGACATCGGCAACCTGTATCTCATTCTTCGGTGAAATGTGCAGTGTGGTGGCTAGTGTTAGTTCCTGGGTATTAATCCTATATCCAAAGTAAATATGTATAGTAACTTGCAAAACTGTATCATCTATGTTTGGGCAAGCTGTAGAATTATTGGTGGTTGTTCTGAATACTTACATTATTACTAGTTGCTATGCTAATAAAGGTAAAGTTATTACATTTGCTGCTTGCTTCGTAACTGGAGATGAGAAGAAATGAATCACATTCTGCTTGCTTTAGTAAAATCAATTTTCTTTCACCAATACTCCCTTTGAAGAGAAGGTGATTACCCTTTACTAGGTAAGGATGTTTCAATCCCCCTTTCAGGGTGTGTTTGGATATGGGATTTTAAAATACTGGAAATTTTTAAATGCCATCATTTCGAAATCTTCTAGTTATTGTGGATTTGTAAATTACTGATGAGAGTGGATTTGACAAATAATTAGTTTAAACTAATAATTTGAACTGTGGATTTGTTTGACAAATAACTAGTTTAAACTAGTAATTTGAACTGAGAATTTGAGGACCCCAAATTCACAGATCAAATTATTCCGAAATTTTGAAAATTCTCTTTTGAACTATCCAAACAAGATATTTTGTCCAAATGATTTATAAATTCCCTATCAAAGTCAAATCTCCAGTTCAAATCCTATATTCAAACGCAAATGTCTTAACGAATAACTGCAGAATTAACTTTGGCTTCTATCTAAATTGTCAATCGGGAGTATAGTGATAATTAATAGTCGCTAAATATTTTTAGTGACTTTTCTTCTAACACTTTCAGGGACAATTATTGACAATAATTTTTTAGCGTCGCTAGATAAAAGTCACTAAAAACATTCAGAGACGATTGATTGTTGCTCTACAAGGGGTACGAGGAAGATTCTTCCGGTCAAGGTAACAGCCAAATTTTTTCCATAACTCCAAAGTCGCTGATTTTAATTCCTTACAGTTTAATCATAATTAAAAAAAAAACCAGCGGCAGTTAATATATGAAGGCGGAAATTACTTATGGCGACAAAAATATCCATCATCTACTTTAAAATGGGAAGGGGGGGGGGAGGGGGGGGGGGGGGGGTGGTCTGGTCTTTAGTGGGATAAAGTGGGTATTTGGTCAAACAACTCCAAAGCCGACAAAGGAAAAATAAAAGGAAAGACCAATAATATGCTACTGTAATGTTGTTACTGATGAAACGAGGAAGAGGAAGAAGATGAATCAGAAGAGGGTAGATCCAGATGTAGCGGCGGTGGTGGTCGGTGGTGGTAATGGGACGACGGCGATGGAGGCATGCCAAAGCAATAACAAGAGGACGAGGAGGGAGGTGGGGAAGCCCCTGATAGTGATGGTGTGCGGGACGCTGGTTTACTACCACTGCGCTTACCGTAATTCGACTTTGCTCTCCCTCATCTCCGACGTCTTTATCGTCCTCCTCTGCTCCCTCTCCATCCTTGGCCTCCTCTTCCGCCAGATGAACATTCTGTATGCCTTTTTTTTTTTAATACCTTAAGTCTAATCTGATGACCCCCTCCCTCTATCTTTCAGTCTTTTCACTAGTTTGTGCACTAATTCAGCAATTTGCATCTTGAGTTAATAAGTGGTAGTCATTTTTAGGTTCTGTTTTTACTTGTTGTTTTTGTTGAATAAATATAAGAATGAGCACTTTATCTTCCAGTCACCTTAGGGTTTTCATTTTCACCCCCCAAAGGTGTCATTGTGCTTTAATTTGAGCTTATTTGATTATATTCACTTCCAAAAACGTATATTGCATGTTCATCTACCGACAAATTTGCCCATCTACCCCACTGTTTCTTCTGCAAACCAAGTGTGCTATTTTAATACTACATGTACTCGTGTAACTTTGTTTTTTTTCTTTACTTTGAAACCCAGATGCATAATTTACTTGTTTAGTGTTTACATATGTTTTATTTGCAAGATGTCAAGTTGCATGAGACCAGAAAGGAATAGCAACAATCCCACATCGAATCTCAACAGGCTGATTCATGGCAATAAAGTTGACAATTGGTTGTGAATAAACTATATTGAGATGCTGTTTTAATCCACTTAACTTATGAAATACATACTTTTTCTTGCTTGTATTCCTTAGAGTGCCCGTGGATCCCCTTGAGTGGCAGCTTTCTCAGGACACGGCTAACAGCATCTTTGCCTGTTTGACAAATACTATTGGTGCAACTGAGTCTGTTCTGAGGGTTGCAGCTACTGGCCACGACAAGAGGCTGTTTCTTAAGGTAATTTGTTCTCAGTTTCTGCATTTTTTTCTTCTCGGCGTAAACCTTCTGCCTTTCACTAGAATGTATGACTCATTGACTGAGTCGATCTCCTTCATTGATTACTCTGGTATTGCCAAGGCACTTCCACATCAACTGCTGCAATTCTCAAGTACAGAGAAGAATCAAAATATTGAAACCAGCAATAACTAATTTAAATTCCGCGTTGCAGTGTAATATGATCAAAGGGCTGCATAGAAGCTACTTCCTCTTTGCTAAACCACCGGTTTCTCCTTTTGTGACCTCAGGAATCCACTAGCCTTTAGTCCGACCTGATGACTCCCTTCTCCCTCACGCGACAAGCCTACAGGGCCAAGAATTGAAGTATCTCGAACTAATCTGACTAATGACTACAGAGGGGTTCCTCGCCATTGAGATATTTAGAGCAAAGCGTCCCAATTGCTTCTCTCTACCCCTCCCAAAGGTCAAGGTTATAGTGTCTGACTGTATGTCGTTCAGGCCTTGAGGAAACAAAAGTCGTATCTTAATATGGTCTCAAGTTACCAACCCAATGCACAACCATCTATCTTCAATTTCATTTAGAGTGATGGTGTGCATGTATTGGAATTTGGTCCATAATCTGTCGGAAGAGTTAATAGACTTGCATCGTCTTAAGATCAATCCTTGTTTGACACTTGCGTTTAAACCTTGTTGGTCAAAACCATTTCCAGGTCTTGTTGGTCAAAACCATTTCCAGGTTTCCAATATTTCTCAGGCCAAACAACCTAGCCAGAAATCAGAAGTCTATAGGAAGGGCTTCTGCTTCTCTTCTGATGCTATGAAATAGAAAACTCTCCTAATGAAATTCTTTCCATACGTGCTAATAGGAGACTAGTGGTGGACGTTGTGTAGAAGTTTTGTGGGTGTAGATTGTACAACGATGCGCACCAGTGGCATATCTCTATGGCTGTGTCTCCATATCTTGGGCAAGACAGCCACCTGATGTCCACTTTGTGCTTAACCTAGAGTTCTGGTCGACTTTTGAAATTGCAAGGGTTCGAGTCCTTGCATCCCCGAATAACCTATTGGACTCTACATATTAAAGATAAAACATAAGGTGATATAAAGGAGGGACACGTTGGAAGGAGATCTTAGTGGAACCTTCCGCATGAGTTGGCTTCTAGGATGTGGAACTGCATGCTTATGCACATGGAGGACTGGAATCGTGATGGAGAGACTCAAACAATACCAGACTACTTGGGGATCGGTGAAACATTGTGGCTAGGTGAATGTAATTAGGAACAGTCCCTTGGTGGGGATCTCGAAGACTGAAGATACATAATGGAGTTGGATAGTTTGGAGCTTATGGTGGATGCTTGTCGAAAAGGGAAGCATGGCAGCAGGAGCAGCAGGATCTCTACTGATGGAGAATGTTGACCCTTGGTGCAGCTAGTTTTTATTGTTAGCCTTGCGGGGCTCACCACCTGTGAGGATGTTGACCCTTGGTATTTTGGAGCCTGTAGATGAAGATTTTTTTTATTTCGTGGGTTTAACTTGGAGAATTGCATTGATACTTGTTATTGAATTGAGAGAGTGCTCACTGCTCAACAAGCTTATCGATTACATGTTTTTCTTTTGACAGGTAGTCGCCAGTCTTTACATGCTATCCACGTTAGGAAGAATGGTCTCAGGTGTTACCGTTGCTTATGCGGGTATGTGATAATTTAGTGCCCCTCACCCCCATTTGTAACTTTGGTTTTCATTTTCAAATTCTTTGTTGTCTCACTGCTGGATTACTTGAACACTCCTATCTGGTTTATTACTTGTTTTGACTTCTTGTGTATAAGAACTCATGGTTTTGGGAGTTGTTTGAATACATTCTTCCCTTCATTTAAAAGAATCGAAGTTAGATAATTAATCTGAGATTCCTAGCTGGTGGATCTAATTTATCTACTGTCGGTAATTGGCTCCCAAAATTTTCACATGTCTCAAAAATATAATTCATAGATTTAAGTCTATAAGTGTCTTCAGCTCCTTTTCTCTCACAAGTTTGCGACTCATCTTGAGTGGTTCTTGCCTTGACAGGATTATGCTTGTTTTGCCTGTACATCCTTGCTGAGAATTCACCATTGATCAGCACATGTTTATCTCGTTTCTTCGGGAGAAGGGATGGCACAAACCCAGCGCTAGATAGCACATAGTTGATATGCTCTGTCAATGGGCATGTTCCAATTTCATGATCCACCGTGCTGCATATAGTAACTTCTACTGTTTCTGATGTGTAATATATAGTTCTTCCAACGAAATCAAAGAGCGACCTATAGGTCCCCTGTAATGTGTTTAAGTTTATTAGTTTCATTGCTTGTATCGATCTTTTGGCCATGTATAACAAGTCACGGGAATGTCGTGACCATTTTTAACCGTATGGCATTTCTTGTAATCGTTGCAAAAGCATTTTATTATCAATGCTATTCTCAACTTTATCAAAAAAAAAATGTTCAAATTTTCTTATTCTCTTGATATTGATGGGGAGGAATTCACACCATTCATGTGAAGAGAACTGAGTAGATTATTTGACTTTTGAAGTGAAATTATAGTCCTCTTTCGTTAATTTCAGTTCCAAGTGTCGCTAATGTTTGGTCAAGCCTCGTGGTTACTTTATACAGGTGAAACCAAAGTAGAACAACTTGCCATGCCGTTTCAAAATGAAATAGATGTCACAATTGTGGGAAAGAGTTTTGAGCTTAAATCTAAAGTTACATTTCCAGCTTAGCGATGGATCTCAAAGGACTTAATAGAAATTATGCAAGTTGAATACACCCAACACCGTGCAAGTAGCAGCAGCATTCGGCATCCTGCACCATAAATCAGGTCAGCACATGCTCCTTCAGTATTGTTGCAGTGGCACGCCATTCTTAAACAACGCTGTACAATTAGCTAAGAATCAATTGGGACTCCGACCAAAGTGAACTAGGGTTACAAATGTTGTTTCCTCCAGAAGTAGACACAGGTAACAAGTACATGATTTCGAAAAGACAACACGTTTAGCCAAAGATTGTAACCGGAAATAGGATCAGAACAAAATTGAAATAAATAAGATGAACAAAATTTTGGGAAGAATAAGTTTAACAACGGATTCAATTAGATGTTTGGAAGAATTAACACTAGCTATTGCATGTTTCGCTCACGTGCTTCCTACACAGGAGGCACAGATGTTTGCTCCATTGGGCAGTAATTTGAAGTATTTTGCAAGTAGATGTTGCTTGTAGAATGGAATCCAAGTTCTCGTGCTTGGCAGTGCAAGCATCTTGCTGATAACACCACCGGATGATAGGAGAGAATATTTTCCTTTTTGTCCTCAAGAAGCTTTGATTATTACTAAAACAAAAGTTGCCGCCTGCGCCCTTGCCTACTAACCAGTGTTGAAATCCTAGTTTGTGCATGAATCACAGATATGACGTTCTGCAGGAATCACTATCGTTGACGCCTCTCAGCAAGCAATATATCCTTCCACGCTTCATAAAACATCCAAGTAATACCCGAGGATGGCATGACTTTTAAACAACTTGCACCCCATCCTCTGTAAAGTCCAACTAAACCCTCCTCTCTGATGACTTCTGACAAGGCAGCAGCCATGTGGGGTGGGCACTTACCTTGAAGAGCTCCTACCATCAGCCGTTTCCTGGCCACCTCCAAGGGAAAGCTAATGGTGCTTGCTGTTAACCCTGAGCAAGCATGCAATACATCAAAACAAATCTGTGTGTAAAATACCTATAGAAATATGCGCAAATCTCAATCCAGCAGGCCACTAACTTCAATGGTGAGTAAAACATCATAGTGGAAGACTGTGACCTCCAATTCATAGGCAGAAGTACGTAGAGCTTGATTTCTCAATAATTTTAAGGCATTTTAAAAAGAATTGCAAATGAAATTGATGGCACCAATTAACGAGAATGCATTTTGTGACACCAGAGGAGGCTTCATCTTCCTTTCAGATTTCATATGCCTTTTATCTACCCATAAAACAGATTTCAGAAAGCTTTGTGACAATCGACCATATAGAGAAAAGCTTCAACTTGGGGAAAGTTCCAAACTACTTGCCTTGAGAATTATCACATTCACTACATGGATTCTGTTTCTTAAATAACTATATGTTGAATCAATCAGAAAAGTGAGAAGCATGCCCAAAATAATTTTGGAACCCAACTTGCCAATTAATCAATCAACAGTCTAGATCAAAATCCGCACCTGAGAGAGCCCCGACCAGGAGCATCTCTGGACGGCTTAAAGAGTTTTTCTTCTTTGCTACGCAGTAAGATTTTTTGATTGTCTCGTACATGAAATAGTAGCATGTGCTGTATGGGAGCATGCCAATTAGCGTTGGCGAGAGACCAGCATAAAAAGCACCAATCCCACCACTCTTGTAAATCTTGCTAATTGCAAGGCCCAATGTAGGGTAAGTCTCAGGACTTATAGTCAAACGATCCTATAAAAGATTAGGAAGTATTTGAGCACAAATAACATATAAGGAAAGCAATAATCTCATGAGTCACGACACATAAAAAAGAAACAGAAAAAAAAATTCAAAGTTTCTCTTCAATGCATAGAATACCTTTAAGACTTCCAGTGGATGGCATACGAGTGTGCTGACAACTCCAGCAGCTGCGCCACCTACAGCAACTGGAGAGAGCCAGGAGAGGGAAAAGTTCACACTGAGATGACCAATCTGCAGCTTCGGGCATCCAGTCTGATTCCATTTCTCCTGCGTTGAGGTCATTGCTCGCTTGACAAATTCAAATGTGCCAAGTTCAATTGCCTGCGTAGGGACTATACGAATCATGTTGATTGCGTTGCCAGCCCACAGCCCTTGCCAACCCTGTTGGTTGATGACTTGAATGAAACTACCAGAAATGCTTTTGGACCCAACACCAACCACCATTCTGGTCCTGCATATTGCAATATTTCTTTCCTTCAGTAAAGCGTCGTGTACATATCTAACATATAGTAGGCAATGGGAACTCCATTGTTGTAACAATCTTACCCAACATACAGTAGTCACTTGAAATGGATTGGAAAGTGCTAGTGTAGGCAATGGGAACTCCATTGCTGTAACAAATCTTACACAACATACAGTCGTCACTTGAAACGGATTGGAAAGTGCTAGTGTAGGCATCTAACTTCCAATATGACAATATCGACTTTTTCGCGACAATTCTCAGAGAATAAAATTAGGAGTCAGAAAAGATGGTCTATTCGTGCGTAATAATTAAAGCATCAGATAAGGATCCAAACCTAGCAAATTTGCTATCACTTGGCTACCAAATTAAGAATGAACAGTTGCATACTTTACAGCCTACTTTCTCCTGTACAACATTGGGTAGCAAGTAGGTCCCACCGTCCCCCTCTGCGCCCCCCCCCCCCCCCCCCGCACCACCACACTCGTAAGTCCAAAAATTTCCACTTGCAACTGCACCTTGCTCCATCTCTTGGGCCCTTGGCTGATCTTTCATCTTTTACTGTCTCTTAACTAAGTCTATGGCACTTGTTGAGTTCCAAAATACAGTATATAGTTCTCAAAAACTAAGCTTCCACAAAACAGGCTAATTATAAACTGTAGGATCAAATATCCAAGTATATAGATGAAAACAAACTTAGCTGCTACAGAACTGAACTGCCACATTGAAAGTTGGACGAAGAGATCCTCAATGGCAACTCAATTTACAAAGTAAAGCCGATTGGCGATTGAAAGCTTCAGAATGAGTCAGTAAATTAAGAGGCGTACCAAATTTGGTCAGGAGTATACGCTGACTGCTATGTAGCAAGTAAAAACTACCACCCTCAAATGTAGTGTGCCATGAGATGGCAAGGCCAGCAAGGGCAAGGGCTGGCGTTATTTGCATATGGATGGTAAAAGAATGAATCAGAATTGTACATAGAAACGTCAAGAATTGAGAAACCGTGCATATAGCCAACACAGAGATGGATTCTATCAACGCAAGCCTTTGTTGCAATAGCCACACAAGTTGTTCAAAAGCAATTTCAAGGAACATCCACATCAGATGTAGGAACATTAAGCCACCAACATAGTACTGATGACAAACACACAGATTCATAATTGATTACATGTCTTTAGGCCTCCCACCATAATCAAGTTTGGTGAAAAAATGCTCTTTGTAGTTCATATAAAGAGTAGGAGCCCTGACGAACGGTTAGCATAAAGGATGTAAAAGCTCCAAATATGAAACTAGGACCTCCGGTGCAATCAATACGAAATAGATTTCTCATTTTGACTGAACTGGGTTTTTGTAGAAAACGAGAAAAGAGCAAAGCTAACCTGATGGTTTCAAGAGGAGCAAGAACAGCTTTGGTCATAGCTCCTGCCAAAGCACCACTAAGGAACTCGCCAACTTCTCTAGTCCTCAGGAAATCCTGAAGAACAAAGTAGAGCACTTTATTCTAATATCCTGCGTTTCACTATGTTATTTGGCTTTTGAATCGGACGTAGCTTGGTGCTTGGTAGTTTATTTAGCATGTCCCATAGCAACAGTTCAAAAACACAAATAAAATAACCTCAAAATAGCCTAGAAACAGTTGATATGAAAGATGCCCAAAGTTCCATTTTGCACCCAGTAGCGGAGGCAGCGGGGGGGCATGTGCCCACCTGCTGCCTTCTTCTCCCTCCTTCAGAGTACAGTTGCCGACGGCCGACATGGATGAATCCACGGCCGCTGCATCACTGAATTCTCCTTCACTTACAAACTGAAGAACAAATTCTAGTTTCGTGGAAAATGAAGAACAAATTCAAGACAGTTACATTGAACAGAAATTGTTAGATCCAAACGGCATTCCATGTTACAGTTCTGCAATACCATGCTTAAGGCACAAGAGCCAACAGTAAAGGCAGGTGGAAGGAAGAAGAGTTAAGGCAAGTGGAAGGAAGAAGAGAAGGTAAAGTATGTGTGGATATGGTGGTAGGAGGTGAATAGGTGATGTCCAGAAAGAGAAGAGAGGGGGGTAGGACAAGTGGCGGCTGACTGTTTTTAATGTGGTAGTTTAGGGTTGGAATGCTAAGTTTTCGGAATGGATTTAAATTCTGGAATAAATTTGAACCATTGATTAAAATTAACAGTCATGATTTTTGGAATATATGATGCTAAGGTAAACAAATACAAAAAACTGAAATGCCTAGAAAAATACAACACTTTTACAAATTACACTTTAGAGCTCACTGTAAAGGACATATAAAAAGAACGGCACTAGAATAAACGGCTTTCATGCTATATTTTGTTGCGATGAATGCAACTCCAATCTTTGTCTCTAGAGTCGTCTCAATCTTTATTCTCTTAATATAATTGTCTTGTTAGGAGTTGGCTCTTGTGCATAGTAAATTTGAATAACTTATTAGAGAGTATAGGATTGTCCTTGATGTCTTTGTTCTTTCATACTTGTAGACCGATCATGTGTTCGACAAACAGTGAGACATAAAGATTAGGAAGTCCATTTTAATCCAGTAAAATACAGTTCTGTGTAATGTGGAATTAAATTAGCACAGAAAGTTTTGGTTTACCTTTGGATTCACCAAGGGTCAGACATGTTAGTGATCCACTCATGCCTTCTCGATTTACGCTCGTTCAAGCTATCTGTTTGTTGAGTTATACATTGTCATAATACTTAGGCTTGGGACATTTTCTCTCTTTTGCCAATTATGTACCCACCCCGTGCACAGTTTCTGCCTCCGCCACTGTTTGCACCGAGCATGTTGAATTGGAATTGGAGAAAGTAAGGAACGCAAGTTTTTGTGATTTTGTAAATGCTTAAGTAGCATAAAAACCTAGACAACACCACCGTTTACTGCTGTCAAAACACAGAAAGATTTAGCATTTCTTAAGCAATTAAGCAAAGCAAGCAAATAATTAGGGAAAAGAGAAGAAGGAAAGACTCACGTTGAAAGCTAGTCTTGGATCAGGTAGGCGGAAGGAGGGAAGGTGGAAAGAGTTGTGCTTGACGAGCTCAATCTCCTTAGGATTGGGCACAATCATCATCACCCCGTACACATCGTCCCCCATTACGCAATACCTCTTCTTCTGCGACAGCGACGATTCCATTGCCATTATTAATCAGTTGATGCTTTATGAATCAAAGGCAACCGCGATCGAATATTCAGATTGCCTTATTTTAATTCTAAAAGCAGTTCTCTTTTACAAGCTTTCAGCAGAGAGAATATGCAGCACAAAACGATTCTTGCAGGCACTCGTAGTATATACACAAAGACAGAGCAGAAAAAGATAAAAAAAAATAAAAATGTAGGAGTTTCTAGAGAGAGGAAGAAAGGGAAAGTGAAGGGTACGTGCCTGCTGGGACGGAGACTTTTGGATCATCTGAGCGATGCCCGCCCGCCTCTTCCCTCAGATATTTTCCCCTATTTGCCAAAGATTTTTCCTTTAATCGAACTTTTTGGGGGAAAGAAATGCAGATACGGTAATATCTGCGGAGGCGGAGGGTGGTTTGGTTCTCCGAGTCCGCCAATCTATCTATCTAGGGTTTCTTTGCTTTTATATGAGTGGGCCACTGAGGGATTTGTACAGTAGCAGACACTTTATGAGAGGCTGAGGCAGGCGAGGCGCAGAGAGAGTTGTGCAGCGGATGGGGCACGGCAGCTGTAGCCTGTAGCTATGGCTATAATTGGCCCCCACGCGCGTTCAAACTAGTCTCCGTTCAACGACCAAGATCTTGCAATTCATGGGTGGCCGTTGAAAAGGTTTCCATGTCAAGTAAGTACTACTCCTGCTGCTACTTATTTAGAGTTCTATTTTTATACTGATTCATACATACTCGCATGGATAACCAGGATTCGGGACAGATGCTACCAGAACAACTCTCGAGCTTAGTAATGAATCATCATTTTATAATGGGGACAAGTAAGAAGAAATTTATCTGTGTGTGTATCTTTGATATGTCTAGATTTTAATTAAACTCTTTAAAATTGCAAATACAGCCAAAGCTGGCATAAAAACAGAATCTAACGAGGGGGCTGGGGTATCATTAAATTGCTTGGCCAAAAGAAAGAGGACATGTGATGGATGCATCTTTTCCTCCTTTTTTTCTGGTGAGGTGAGATGAGATGAGATGAGATACTTTCAAACATGACCCCGAGAGAGAGAGAGAGAGAGAGAGAGAGAGAGGGAGGGCAGGCTAAGCTCGCAACCAAACAAGTGACCATCACGTAAAAGTGAAGGGCATCTGTCACTCCCACTTGCCCACCCGCGTCTGCTTTGCCTGCCCTACTAGCTCTAGCTGGCTGTCAATCCTAATCAATCTCCTCGTCCCGTCAGCATTACGTGAAAAATATGGCAGCCGATTAACTACACCAAGGCCTTTTAAGTCGGTGCAAAGTCATGATCAAATATATAAGTTTAAAAAGGTAGTTGACCGCGACTAAATACATGTACCATTCATCAGTCAGTCGTATTCATTCGGTTTAGGCGATTTCGTTCGGGGTTCCGATGGGATCTGTTATGGTGGTGTCTCCTGGGACTGGGTAGCGGTGGGAAGATGGACGGCGAAGGTGATTTCCGGCGCCGTCGTGGATGCATGTGGATCAATGCGACATGGCAGTGATGAAGACAGGTGTTTGCAATTTGAGTTGGTGCTGTCATCTGATGTTGCTTTTTGACTGGATGTGGCTTTTGTCTTTATCTTATTTGGTTATTACTTATCCTGTTTTTAGTTAGTGTTATTTTGTATTTAGTTGGTTCGTTAGCTTGTTAGTGATTATCCAAAAAAATAATAATAAAATTAGTATAGTTTGTTTTGCTTTAGGCTCTATTGTGGATTTATTTTATTGCACTGCTTATCGGATGATGATGTCGTCCGAATGTCTGTTACTTGTCTTTTGGCATGTTTTGTAACTTTCCCGTTTATCTCGATGTATATTTCTAATCTTCTCTCAAAAAAAAAAAGTTGGATAATTTTATGAGAGTTATAAGGACATTTTTATCATTAGGTACAACCGAGGTACAACCGTTATGTATTTAGTTTTTTAACCTCGTCCAAAAATGTCACTGATGTTTTTTCAAATTAATAAACATGTGTTTAATTTGACCCCAGTCTCAAGAATTTAGGTATAATTAATCTAGTTGTAATATTCCTTCTCATCATATTTCGTAATATTTCTTTTTTATACAAGTGATGTTTAGAAATAGTGCTATAAAAAGCATGCCTAGGCGTTAGGCGCAGCCAGATTCACAATTCGTGCCTTACTTAGGCTTAGGCGCAGCGCGTTCTAGCGTATTGTGAGCCTAGGCGCTAGGGCCCGAAGCGGCGGTAGAGGCGCAAAAATTCTAGCCGTTGGATATGGTACGTGGCTTTATGTGGACTCTCCATTTTTTTCCCCAGATTTTGTTGGTTCTTTGGCTCGACCAAGTCTGACCTAACTCTAAAAACCCCAAATCAAGTCTCAATTTCACGACTCACAGTCTACAGTCTCAATCCCTCGCTCTCCAGTCGCCGTCGCCCCTCCGGTTGTCGCCGGCCACTGCTGCTCCAGTGGCCGCCGCCGCCGCTACCGCCGCTGCTACTGTCTACTGCTGCTCTGCTGCTGCAGCTGGGTTGCTCCAATTGAAGACTCCGCCGGTTTCTTTCTCTCTCCCTCCGTCACTCACAAGTCACAACTCACAGCACAAATCACTCACTCTCTCACTCTCTCCCTCACTCCCTCACTCATATTCTTAACTGTATGTAAACCGTATAACTGTACAAGTAACTGTACCTTTGAGTTTGACTGTGAAGTCGAATTTGGGAATGAAGTAGTAGCAGGTAATGATTCTAAAACCCTTTTGCGGTGAGTTGCGTTAGCTTAGGTTTCTTCCTTGGCTGCTTCTCCTACTTGGCAGATTTTCTCAATTTTGAGTCAAACTGCTGCTTATTGGCTTTTACGGCCTGATTGTAATCCCTTTTCTAAAAAGTACCATCAAAACAAATTCACCTTGACCCTTTGTTTTGGTCATCTCTTGCTTCAAGAATCAAGACACTTTATCTTTTGAATGGTTGGAAGTTCTCGACTGTTACCGTTTTCTTTGCATTCTCCATATGGTTTGTGGGTGATACTCACTGATACGTGTAATTAGCTTAGGCCTATGTGTTTAAATTTGGTTTTGCCAAGTTGTATCATCAAATTACTTGTTTGTGGCTTGGATGTCAATACGATGAAGGTTGCAAGCAATTAGGCGTTGGATTTATAACTGCGGATCAGGGCAATCACCACAGTCGTTCCGTGTCAACTAAGCATTGTGCGTACAATGTTAAGTAAGCTATTGCTACCCACTTCTCAAAACTTATAAATGGGCCTACTGTCGTCATTTCATACCCGTTGTTATCTATGTGGATGTTGATTCAGACTTCTGGTGGTCAGAATTAAAACGGCCACAATATTCTTTGATATGTACTTTGCTAGTACGGGCCTTTAAAATTACTTGGTAAGAAAACATAAAAACTTATTTATGCGAACTAGATGCATTTGCTCAGCTGATGAAAACACTGGAGGAGGATTCGATGACTTTTAGGGTACCTTAAGTATCATATACTCAATTTGGATTTAATAATAATAATTTTAGTATACTATGTTTGTAATTCTGAATAGATTCTTATCATTGATGCAATTCTGTCGATTAGAACAAGATAACTAAAAATCTGCTTGGGCAGAACCACCAACCAGTAACCATCCTCAGAAGCCATAATCACCGTCATACCACCAACAACATCCACCATCTTTACCTTCCCACCACTTTCCTCCTGTCCGATCACTGACTCTATCAAAATTTGCAGAACACAGTCGGGGTAAAACTACCCCTAGGAAGGTGCGTGTATATTGGGTTTATTTTCAGATTGTAGTTGCCAATCCTTTTATGCACATGTTGTTCAGTATATGTTGGCGTTTTGGTGATGCTATTAGGCACCCAATGAAAATTCTAGCAAAGGTTGTCTGATAGATGTGTCTTTTCAATTTCTCTTAATCTGCCCCCACCCAAAACAGAGCTCGACTGGGAAACAACTAGCGAAAGGCACCAAGTATAAACGGTTGATATTTCAAATTCCCAGCTAAGGCAGATAAAGCCATTTGCATTTAGCTACGATGCTCTTGCATGTAAAAGCTTCTTTTCATAATAACATTGTCCGGCTTCCTTGTAGATTGATGCCCTGTTTGCTAGGAAGCACTGACACTTCATATGGGGCGAGGTATGGTATTCGATACCTACCGACATCCCGATATCTCACCGACACGTCTCGGACACCCTATGAAGCACGGACACCTCTTCTAGGTGGAGGTATGGTGTCCTAAACGGACGGACACCCCGACACCCTCCGGACACCGGCCGACACGTGTCGGACACCGCCGATCGGTGTCGGAATTTTTTTATTTTTTATTTTAATTTCCGACACCGTGTCGGACACTTCCTCGAGGAGTGTCGGACACGGCGTTGTGCAGTGTCGGACCGTTTGGGTCTAATTTGGAATTTTTGGAACTAATTTTGGGGGGTGCCCTAATCTGTGCACTGATCTGAGCCATTACCATCTGCTTTACTCACCTCACGGGTGCCGTCTCCTTCCCTCTCACTTCACGGGTGCCCTTCTGAGCCGGAGCTGTAGCCGGAGTTGTCACCGGAGCTCAGTAGCCAACATTCGGAAGCCGAAGCCGAAGCCGACAGATCCAGTCTCCGTCGCCGTGGCCAGCTGCTGCTGTCGCCGTCGCCATCGCGCTACTTGATCGTCGCCGGAGGTCCTCCGCCACCATTGCTGACCCACAGGTCCTTCGTCCTCATCTCGTCTCCTTCTTCAGTCGTTTCTTTATTTTACTTTTTTTTCTCCCTCTGTCACGACTCAAGAGTCGTTTCTTTCTTTTATTTTCTTTCTTCTCCCACTGTAGAGAGCCGTTTCTCTCTTTCGTTTTTTTTTTTGACTTAGCATTTGTACTAATTACTGTCCCTTGCTTTTTTTTTTGACTTAGTTATTTTGTCCGGTACTTAGTTTCTGAAATTTTACTTGTATTAGTGTATATTTATTATTACTTGTATATTTATTATTACTTGTAGAATGTATTTGATATTTATTATATATATATATAATAATAAAAATATATTAAAAAAATAGCGGTGTCCTGCGGTGTCCAAAATTTGATTTTTTGGAAATTGCGGTGTCCGGTGTCCCCGTCGGTGTCGGTGTCCGACACCGTGTCCGTGTCCGTGCTACCTAGCGGACACCTCTCAGCATTGTCCGACTTTTTTTTAGTTTTGGAATGCCACCTGTTACGGCACTAAAGACTTCCCTAAGTCGATGTGCGGTACTTAGCTAAATCAAGCCCTGGCTTGCATGCTAAATCAGCCTATCCCTCAGGATGGGTGATGTTAAGTGCAAATAAACGAAGGAAAATAAGAAATTGGGAGAATGATATTCACTATAATGCTTGGAGAATGCTACAATGCTTGGATCACTTTATGTCTGGGCCAAGTGAGGCCTTAGCTATTTATACTACTCCACCTCCTTAACGGACAGTAGGGATACATTTGATCCTACGGTGTACATTTCGTCTCTAGAATTAAATACAATAGTATCTAGTTATTTACAAGTCTCCGTACCTTTTTAGAGTTCTCCTCTCTAAGTCTCTAGAATTATCTCTTATGTACAAGAAGCATGTGTAAAAAGTTAACGAACATTCTGGAGGCCTTGCTCATTCATTGCCTTGTAAGCGCCCGTCTCTGACACTTCATGACACCTCATGAAGAAGTGTCGAAGCATATGGGTCAAAGTACAGACTTTCAAACATATTTTGGGGGTTTGTGTGTCATAATTGACAATTTTGGAGCTCTTTTAGAAATAAACTTTAAGGAAGCCTAATTAGATCGACCCATTACCGTTGTCTTCTAAGTCTTCTTCTTGCAGGGTCAAGATAAGAGAACGAAGCAGACGACCCACCGAAACTGGTTGGAGGAGGATCTCGCCTTCGTATCTCGCCCCCATTACCAGATTCCAGCAACAGGTACCTTTCTCTCTCTCTCTCTCATGTATTTCTTTTTTCCTTCTTTACTGAAGTCTCCTTCTTTCTCTTTCATCTCTCTCTCATTTCGGTACATTCGAAGATGACACTATTGATGTAGATTGAGCCCTTGGTTGAAGGAAAGAGATAATATTTGTGTGACATTGTAAGAGTTAAGTGGTAAAGTATCTTCTTATGGCTTTGCAAGAGTTCGCTGCTTTTGTTTCCTATTTATGTTTCTGTTTGGGCGGTAAAGAGGAGGGCACTTTCCCTGTTTCTGTTACCTGTTTGCGTGACTCAGTAAGAGTTGAGTAGTGAAGTACTTTTTTATGTTAGGTACCATGTTTTTTTTGTAGTATATTGCATTTAAATTAGTATGACTTTTATTTGAGTTGCTTGTTTTGTGGTTATTGATTATTATTTACTATTTTAGATGTAGAATGTATTTGATATCTAATGACTATATATATACATAATAAAAACATATAAAAAAAAATTCAGTGGGGTCCTGTGGTGTCCAAAATCTGTTTTTTTGGAAATTGCAGAATCCATTGTCATGGTCGGTGTTGGTGTCCGTGCTACTTAGCCTACCTGTCACTATTAAAGTTAGCTAGAGGGATCTTAGCATTGCACACTACACTACAGGAGTTATGAATAAGATTCTTCTAAAGAAGCTCTTTGCAAATACAAAGATGTAAATCACATTCAAAGCTTTGCACACATTAATTTGGGTTTTTTGCTTTATTTATCGCGAGGAGTACGAGAACTTGGAACGAGGTCATTTTTATGATAACTGGTAACTTGTGTTACAGTTTGATATTTTGGTAAATCACTGTCAGATTGTAATGAGTTTTTTGAGTGACTCGAGAGCTAGTCATCCCCAAATAGCTTACCTTTTGAGGGTTATTCCAATATGTACTTACTGTTTCCTCAAGATCTCATGCTTATTTTAGTAGCAGAACTGGGTATTAGTGCCCTTTTGAGAGCAGTTGCTGGGGTAGCAGTCACTCCAAATAGTATGGGAACAGTATTGGTTCTTTAATGATTGTTATGGAATAGGCAGTGTGGATTTCTTTGGCTGGATATTCAAGGTTCTTAATAAGTTCCTTTTTTCATCTCATGTAGATAGTGTTGAGCATACTATCTGACACTGCAACCTCATAATTTCTGCTTTAAACTCGATCTCTATACCTCTTATTTCCAGTTTTGTTTTTATATGCTGTTAAGCAGTTCGATTGCTCTATAATGTTTCTCACAACTGCCCTACTTGTATGCTAGGTATAGCTTGTATGGTGATGTGGAAGAACACCCTATACCAACACCTGCCTTCTAACTTGAGGCAATTCTCCAGAATTTCTCCTCCACCACCTGCTTGTGCTGAATCAATCATCAGAGTTTCTAACCACATAGCCCATTTGGGCCGGCCTAAACGTGGTTCAAAGCCTCGACAGCTCCTATCCTTGCCACCATTCCCCGCTCACCCTCTGCCTGGAAGGAACCTGGTTGATGATTTTCATGTCACTGCCATTAGCTGGATAAAGTATTACTTTGATGATATACCAGGCTCAGTGATTCAGTCCCATTTTAATAAAGGACTTGTGAGTATAATTACACTTCTGTTCTCTTTAGAATTTTTTCTGCTTTATATTCATTCTACTTGTCATGTCTTTTATTTCTTTCTGATAGGTAGCCTATTCCTACTTTCCATCTTTTTCAAATCTATAGCATCATTTTACTTCTTTGTCGGTCCTTTAGTTAGCATACATCTTCCATTCTCTGTGTTAGCCTCCCTTGGACAAATCCAAGCTGAGTTTTTATGTTATTGTTTCATGTCCAGTCTCTGTGTAACTACTCTACGAGTTTGGAATATGATTAATTTTGTTTTTACCCCCCCCCCCCCACCAAAACAACCCCCCACAAAAAAAGAAAAGAAAGGGATCAATGATTCTGGATTCTGTTCAGTATCCACCAAGCACATCTCAATTGCATGCCTTGTGGTCCTAATTCCGCAGCAGAACATGTTCTTTCTGATAACTCTACACCAAAGCTTCCAATATGATTGTTATTTAAAACTTCTCAAAGTAGCATATTTATCTTTCATCATCTTATAAAAAGCTGTAACAATGGATTCATTTACAAAATGCAGTTACACTGATACCTTCATGTAAGCAACGTATCTTTTGATATGGACATCATTATACTTGCACGCAATTGTACAGGTACAGATGGAATGTGCTGATATGGAGAAAGGGGGACCAGCAAAACTTATGAGAAAGGTGATGATTTCCTAAGATGACCCTCTCTACCTCCTTGTGTTCTGTATCATAACCTGTTTTCTGCTTCAACTTTTGCTTTTTCTTCGTGGGTTTAATTATTTTAAGAATCTACAGTAACATACAGATTAAGCATAACGAGATAATGACGTTGGGGGCGAGAGTTTGTGTACCAGTATCCGTTGCTGAAGCTAGAATTTCCAGGAGATTTGACACTATACCAAGCGGGACTCTCTATCCAAATGCCGATGAGATAGAGTACTTGCAAAGGCTTGTCAAGTACAAGGCACGTGCTTCGTGCTTTAGGTCAACCACTAAATTATCATTCACGTGTTTATCTTGCTATTCTGCAAAGACACACTATCATTGTTTGCATGAAAACAGTTGTTCTGTGCATTGGCGTTTAATTTCTTTGTTTTGTAACTAGTTGATCAATCTTATTGACAATCAGGACCCTGCTATAATCGTGTTGAATAAGCCACCCAAATTGCCAGTAAAGGTTAGCATCTATAAGTTTAAATCTGTTTGACCATTCACCACCTTGTGTTTTTTATTCGTGTTATTATATTGGTAGGGAAACCTGCCTGTTCATAACAGCATGGATGCCTTGGCAGCTGCAGCATTGTCTTATGACTATGACGAGGGTCCTAAGTTGGTAAGTTTCTTGCTTTGGAGTAATTGTCATGGGTAGTGATTTTACTAAAATTGACAACAAAAATAATAGTATCATTCTCGCGTGCTTAATTATACCGTAACTACTAGTTATGATTATGGGGGTTTGGCATCTGCTCCGTGGAAGATCTAACCTGAGTGACCTAATTCGCTACCTAAAGTCGGAGTGAAATTGTGGTCAAATATTGAACTGTTGAGGTCAATCTGCGCTTTGTCCTGTCAAACTCATGGAGTCGATCAAATCACCAACGTATCAGGTCATCATCGTGTCTCAGTATATTATATGTCCCTGTGACAGCTGGGGGAGACAGCTATGTCAAGCATCAGTTCCCTTAATGGTATAGGTTTTGCTTATGTGTAGTTGGCTTGTTACAATTGAACCACAAACCTTTTGAGAGGGAAAACATGAGGATTTTAATGGGCATGCTGCATTAAACAGAAAGTTTAATGAAAAAGAAAATAGTTCATGGATCCAAAACAATGCATGCAAACGTATAGTGGACCGTGTCCCCTGACAGTCTTGGTAAGAGAAATTCCCCTGCTAGGAAAGTCCTGGTAAGAGAAATTCCACTGCTATTATTTTGGTGGTTTAGAATGGTATTTGACGGAATGGGGAAAATAGGTGCATCAATTGTCCATCTGTGGTAGTGAGATATCGTATTTACTTGCTTTTATCTGTTTTGATGATTGCATGACATAGAGCTGTATTTATCTGTTATTTTCATTCACAGCATTTACATTGTTTCTCACGTGGCTACTTTGCAGGTGCATCGTCTTGACAGAGAGAGCAGTGGCATTATTTTATTGGGTAGAACAAAAGAAAGCATCGGTCATCTTCATTGGTTGTTCAGTGACATAAATAAAGCAAAATCCTCCTTTAAGGTTTGTCTTTTCCTTTATTTATCTCTTTGCATGTGTCTGCTTGTACGTTTTCCTATTCGTATATATCAACAACCTATGGTTCTGGGCATTTAGGCTTGGGATGATGCATGCGAAGGAACCTATCGAAAGTACTGGGTGTTGGTCATAGGTTCTCCCAAGGAAAGGGAAGGCTTTATTTGTGCCCCTCTCTCAAAGGTTCTCACATCTGTGTGAATTGAACTATATTTTACAGGATTTTAGTTGATTTGTTAGGACTGAAAATGGAATGCCTTTTGTTGCCAATGGCTGTAGGTACTTCTTAATGATGGACAAACTGAGAGGGTTATATTGGCTCATGGCTCAGGTCTAGAAGCTTCCCAAGAGGCCATTACAGAATACCGGGTTCTTGGTCCAATGATTAATGGATGCTCATGGATAGAGTTGCGTCCTCTTACGAGCCGGAAACATCAGGTACATTATCTAAGAGGAAGATACTAATATAATTTTGGCCCTCGTGGTATACAAGTCCTCTCTCCAGTCATCTATTGCACCAATCATCGTATTTTTTTTTTGGTTACAACCAATCATCGTATGCCAGTACTTTATATCTTATGTTATTTAGTGTCTGGAACTGAATTTGATGCATAGCTGCCTTCTCGTTGTTAGCTTTGAAGGATTGGTCCCTTTTAGATTGTTAATGTGGCCTTTTAGCTAAACCAATTAGTGGGTGTTGCTTGTAGCGTGCAAATATGGGCAGTATTTTTGCTAGCATTATACTGGCGCTAGTTTTTATCATAGTACCAATGATATTTTTACCCATTAGCTGTGAAATAAATGTGCATGTAGTTTTTCTGATATTTTATATCGATGCTATTATCACCTCATCCCCCATATTCCTCCAACCTCTGCTGCATTTTTGTTCTCCATATCCATATTCTATCCATCTTGATGTTTTGCTTGTTTCGTTTTCAGATCCGTGTTCATTGTGCCGAAGCTCTCGGTACCCCGATTGTGGGGGATTACAAGTATGGTTGGTTTGTGCATCGTAGGTGGAAGCAAATGCCGAGAGTTGATTTCGAGCCAACAACTGGGGAACCCTACAAGTTGCGGAGGCCAGAAGGCTTAGATGTTCAGAAAGGGAGTGTGTTATCCAAAGTACCTTTACTACATCTGCATTGCAGGGAGCTTGTACTTCCCAACATTGCCAAATTTCTCGAGCTTCACAAGCAAAAGTCGGGAAACCTCAGCACTAAAAACAGCAAGCTCAACTCAAAGCCAGACCACCTTCGATTTGTGGCTTCATTGCCGTCTCACATGAAAATTAGTTGGAATCTTATGTCTTCTTACTTGGTTTGACTGTTGGCACATTTTTACTGATCTTGACCTGCCCCTTTTACAATCTTAGTTAAGATGATGTACGTGTTGTTAACTTAAAGTAGAACAAATACTGTCATCTGGAATGAGTTGTATAAAACGGAACTGAAGCAAAATTGTAATGGACAAAGCTAAAGTTATTTTTTGAACAAACAAAGTTACCTTTATAACACTTTAAGTTACAAACTTTAGCTTAGAACTCGATTGCATGAGTCTTCTCTTATGTAACAATTAAAGATTATCAATCCCCAATTAGAGAAGTAACTTTTTATCGTGTTATGTTTTTATGATTAAAGATGTTTCTACTTTTTCATGCAAAAAGAGATGTCTCTGATTTTAATTGCTTGGTCCATCATTGGATTTTATGAACGGTTTATGATGAAAGTAGAATGTGGCACCGAATATTGATCTCCAGAGTGTTAATGTGATCTGAATTAATTATGTATAAAATCTCGTCGTTTGGGGTTACGTGTACTAAACACCCTTTGGTTTCTATTTTTGGCACTCTTAACACCCAAAACTTTTCAAATTGTGCACGATTGTCCGAATTGACTGTCAGAGCTCAAATTTTGTAGCGATTCTCTAGTATGGGAGGGCAAATTGAGAACTTCGCATGCAAAACCTACCAGGCAACCAACCAACTAACCCACATTCACATACCACCATTGTCGTTAAATCCACATCCCGCCTCCCCCTCCCCAAACCCACATCACATCAACTACCACGACCACCACCTCGTTAGTTAGGGCTACAAATATCAAAATCAACGCAATCGTACCCCCATGGCCATCATCTCCAAAAGCAAAACACAACCACCAAAACCAAAATCACCACCAACGTAACCGTAATCGTGTATCTCAGCTACCGCCGATAATTTGAGTAATCACCTTCGTCACCTTTAGTTACTAAAAACCCATCACCAAACCATCGCATGAGATTGCCCTTATATACCTTCTATAATCTTAAAAGTATTAATTTGGTTAGACCTTTCGAGGGAGGCATCACCCTGCAATTAGACAGTAAACTAGGTAGTTACATGTAATATCAAAGCCGACTCTTAATAGTTTGGATCAAGACTATAGTTAGGGCAATACAAAGCGAGCCTAGTATATCCACACTAACTAGATAGGAAGAATTTGGATTATGTGTGATTGAGCCTTAGCGAAGACACTTAGGTATAAGGCGAGGAGGTTGTGATACAACACATTGGATGTTGGAGTGTCAAATTACCTTTATAAGACCTTTCTTATAACTAGGAGTACCTACTTGACTAACCCTTTTGAGGGAGATATCGCCACGTGGTGGGGCAGTAGACTGGGTTGTTAGAACCACCATTGTCAGTCATCACTAAGCCCATGTCGCCACGCTCTACTCTGTACACCACCATCAGCGGTCATCCAACCCACGCTCCACTCTGTACACCACCATGCCAACAATCTTACACTGTCACCAAACCAGCGAACCCACAACATTACCACCGTCGTAAATCATCCCTTGCAAGATCTGCAATTGGTTACCATGGTCACGCGTTCCCTTTGTTCGATTTGTCCTTCACTGTTTGATCTCACTCAACAATGATGAAGATAGTTTCGACAATGGTTGGCAGCATTAATGAATGTGGTGGCAGTGGTGGTCTTTGATGAGGCGAAGAGGCAAATCGTGGAAAATGGTGGTCAAACTAAATTTCGATGGCAGTGATGGGCTTGGTCATGGTTTTTCGGTGTTTGATGGTGGCGGTGGTAGGTGGTGGTTGATGGTGAAGAGAGTTTTGATACAAAAAGTACAGGTGGGGGCTGATGTGGCGGCCAAGCAGAATCTTTTACACGAATTATCAAATTCACACTCACAAACACCACATACGGCGAATGAATTAAAATTCCGACCATCAACTGGACGATTGAGAACCGCTAAGAAGATTTGAGTATGATTACGTACCAATAAAAAGGTCTTTAAGTGTCAAAATTGAAGCTCTAGAGTTCAAGAGACACAACTCAGGAACTAAGAGGTTTGATGCACAATTAGTCCACGAAATCTTAACAAACATAATGGTTGATTGATGGTAGTAATTAGTAAGCTTTTTTCCACTCAATTAAAAGTACAACATATGGCGCGCATATCTGTAGTACGTACTTTGTGGTGTAACAAAATAGGATCAGAAACTTTCCTTAGACCTCCCTTCTTCCCCGCGCGGCTGTTCTCTCCTCCCTTTAACTGTCCCCGCCATTTGCGTTGCTCGACTCTTTTATAATGTCTAACTAACTAACTAACTAATAATAATCTTCACCCCGCGCGCCCCTTTTCTGGTTTGTATTGAAATATTCGCCGCTTGAAACCCTAATTATCGCCATTGAAACCCAATGTCATGTCTCAGATGATGATCATGTCAAAGCCGCCCCGAGATTCTAAAATGGCGAACACGAGAAGAGGACTTTTGGATCGTTGGAGAGGCATCGAGGAAGAAGATGACGACGTCAGTGCCTCCACTGACCCTGCAAAACAACGTCGTTTCTGCCAGCTTAAAGAAGACTGGTCCGGCTCCACCTTTTTCTGTTGGAACTTGGAAATTAAACCTTTTGTTGTTTTAATCGCCGCTATTCACTCTGTGTTTTGACGAATTTTCATTTCTGATTGTTCGTATACTTGGCATGCAGTTCTATCGCTATGTGACAGATAAAAATTCAGCGAGTTTTCATAGTTAGCGAATGCTTTTTCACACCTTAATCTGTGGCTAGTAGGTCATTTTTTGTCAGTAGTGCACATTTTAGCGATTAACTGAAGTGTGGGCAAGCATATTGGAGTGTAGAGACTGAGACATCCCATTGGTTAATGAGTGTAAAGCACTTACGTTTTACCCATTTTCACGTGTCACATTTTTTCTTCGCTGGTTTGATTCACATTTCACACACACAAACACCTCTCCAAATGTGTAAAGCTTGTTTCCTTTTGTATGCTCTCTGTACAGGTTTTCAGATGCATTTAACTACTTAATTTACTTGCCAAAAGATAACCACATCTGGTGTGGTTCTTGGGATTTGATGGGCCCTCTTTTGGAGACTTTCTACAATTATTTTAAAGATGAGCGACGTAATTCTCCTCTCAAGCTTTTGTGGAAACGGCTTTCTGAAGAAATGCAACAGTGCACACAATGCATTTGCCAGCACCATCAAGCCCAAGAGATGTATAATACGGAGTATGAGTCCATTTGCATCGGCCCCCTTCTTGAGGTTCTGCAGAATCTTGATGAAGATAGGGTAACTCGGCACTTGAAAGAGATTAACTCAAAAATAGCACGGGGAGAGTACAATCCACAGCATGACAATTCCCAAGTTGTTAGCGTCATGTTTGAGGTACTTTGTTTTGACTTCTGCCTTTTGTTTAATTGCTGGAACACCAATATTGAAAGTGTAAGTTCTATACAGTAAAATGTAGCTGGGATGTTGCTTCTAATAGTTGAAGATGTTACCTTATACATTTAGACGGAGTCACATCAAATGATCTTGGGGGCTCAGTGATGACCATCACTAGTTTATTATGCGACTCTGTCTAACTGGTCTATGTTACACTCCCTCTGTCCCACAAAAATTGTACACATTTTGCTTGCACAAATTTTAAGAAATTGGTCAAATACTTCCATTTTTCCAATCATGTATGTCCTCACTAAAGGCACTCTTTTTACCATTCTACCCTCTTTCCTTCTGTGGTGCAAGGCCTCATCCACTGTCAAGGCCTCATCCACTGAGACACCACATCCCCTTCGCCATCACTCAAACCACTGCCTCCGCGGCGAGACTCAAGTTTATGAAACTTTTAGTCAAATAAGGAAATTGAGCAATAATATTGGGACTGCCAAAAAAGGAAAAACAATCGATATTTATGGGACCGAGCGAGTGCTTTTTTGCATCTAAACCCGAGTTTTTCGTTATATGTCGTCTATTTGGTGCTACCTCTGCTACCTTATGACTCTGTTTTTCCTGCCAAACATCTATCTTAAAATTCTTATTTGCCATCATCCTGTTGGTGCATCTCATGTACAGGATGGGAACATCTCTTGTGCACATTTTCATAGCTCCTCCGAGATAGTGACTTGAATGTATCCAAAGCTAATGAATTCGAACCAGAATTTTAACTAAGACGTCCCTTGCATTTGCGTAATTTTTTCGCCAAGCTTCTGCAAGGCTAATACAAAGATTTGCTGATTAAAGTTGAAAAATTAAGCTCTACTCCCTTGGCAAAGCAATAAAGTGGTAATCGAAAAACTTAATTAAAAAAATACAAGGTCTTTATCGCATATACATGCATTAAACAAATATAAGAGATCTGAGAAAAAAATGACCACCCTTCTTTCAGTGTAGAACTCGTTTGTGTCCTTGGCTTAAATCAGCTGCTCAGGAGAAGGTCAGGCCTGTTATTACAACTTTCCTCTGAATTTTACCTTGGGTACTTAGATTCTCAATTTTTTAGTTGTTTTCTCAGTGCTTTTGTAGAATTGTGGTTTTGTAAACCCTTTGTTTTCCTGCCTTGTTTGCTTCTATAAGTAAGGATTAAAACTTTGTTCAAATGACCTCTTTGTTTGCAGTCTTCCCCTTAAAAAGGTCATGCTACTTTAGGTTCTGAATTTTTTAGTTGTTTTCTTAGTGCTTTTGTAGGATTGTGGTTTTTTAAATGCCCCCCTTTTTGTTTTCCTGCCTTGTTTGCTTCTATAAGCAAGGATTAAAACTTTGCTCAAATGACCTCTTCTTTGCAATCTTTCCTTTAAAAAGGTCATACTACTTTAGGTTTTGAAACTTTCAGTTGTTCTCTTAGTGCTTTTGTAGGATTGTGGTTTTGTAAATGCCCCCCTTCTGTTTTCCTGCCTTGTTTGCTTCTTTAAGCAAGGAGTAAAACTTTGCTCAATTGACCTATTTGTTTGCAATCTTCCCTTAAAAAAGTTCATATTGATCTTTTGCCTTTGGTTGGAATCCGATTTTGGTTTTACTGCACCTTGATAATGCTGTTCTTGAAATGATTATTTGCTCCAGCATCACTCTTTTTACTTGACAATCGGTTTACAGGTTTTTATGTTCCCCATCTTGTTGGATGACCAATCTTTGGTATTGGAGTTTCAAAATTTTATTGAAGGAGTTGATGATTGTCATGAATTGACTTTGGCTGGACATCAACAGTATCCGGTACAAATTCCTTATAATTGTTTATGTTTACACTTCTCCTGTTTTCAGACTGCAATTATATTTTGTCAATGATCTTATTCTATTTCAGGGAGTTTATGCATTACTCTTTTTCAAAAGCAGAAGGGTACGCTCTATTGGTTTTCGCCTAGCTGGACATGTTGGAAAGTTGAGGTATTGCTTTTCTATTTGTGGTGGCAACCAGGCTTCAAGAGCCCGGAGAGTTTTTGATGGTGCAGACTTTGTTGGCTTTCATGGTGATATTAGTAGTAGGACAAGCTTCTTTTCCTTGTGAATTAAATGCTTTTTCTAGCCCAATTCTGACTTATATGTGCTTGGGTTTTTGGTTGCTTGTCAACTGTTTTTCATTTTAAAAATTCTGGCTCTCCTCTTCACTGCCTCAAAAATCTAAATCTTTTTTCTTTCACATTGTTTATGTGCATAGGAGGGCAGCTGAGTTGGAACCTTTACAGCCTTTGCTCAAGAGATGCATTGGCTTTTTGGAGATGGAAGTCGTGCCAGCAGCTACTGAGACTTTAAGGCCAAGGATGCAGCTGGATCGTATAACTGTATGGCTTGGAATCAAAGCATTGTAGGAAAAAGTGGTTCAACTATAAATTCTCAGTGGTTCTTCTACTCCTTTTTTTTTACTGCTAATTGATTTCCTCGCACTTTGTCTTGAAGGCTTGGGTTCTTAGAGCCTCCAGCATTTGAAGAAGGGATATTAGAGCGTTATCCTGTTTTTTTGAGTATTGTACTCAACCATATTAGTGATGACTCACTTGAGTTTTCTCATGCGGTTAATTGCCTTAGGCTACTCTTTGAAATGCTTGGTATGTTCTATCTGAGTGATTTTCTCTCTTTTCTATTTAGCTAAGCTGTTTATTGTCAACTACTAACTAAAGTGATTCTTTTTTTTCTTTCTTCATGCTTTTTAAGGATGTAAGCTTTGGTTAAGAGCGACTTTGTCTCCGAGAGTAATGCGTAACACACTACTGGGCCAGTGTTTTCATACCCGAAATGAGAAAAGCCATAAAGAAATTTTTGATCTTTTCCAACCTTTTCTCCAGGCATGTCTCTGTCAATTTATTACATTGTGATTCATATCGCTCCGCCCATCTTAGCTGCAAGTCATTTTTGTGACGTTGCTGGTCTCGTGATATCTTGTCTCTGCAGTCCCTTGAGGCTTTGCAAGACGGAGAACATGAAAAGCAACGGAGGCATTTTCTTTATTTTCTCCTGCATCAAGTGACTGTGAGCAGTAACTTTAGCATTCTAATGAGGAAAAAAGCTTGCCAGGTTCTTATTGCATCCTCTGGGTTATCATTGCAAAATATGGACATCGTATTTTATCAGTTGTAGGTGATTCATTGCAAAGATTGTATTTGCAGATAGCTCTATGCATCATTCACCGAGGTTACAAGATGAATCCACCTTGTCCACCCTTTGAGTGTGCACATATGTGGTATGGAGTTCACAGTCCATTGTGTTCAATTCGTAATGTAGCTCTTTAGAGGAGGAACCTATAATGTTTCTGATTTTTGTGTTGTGTTGATTTAAATATATCGCGAATATTGCCAGAAATTTTCTCTGAATTTTATGCTTTAAATAACGCATTCGGGACTTATGGGGATAGGAGAAGGTGATACTAGTAGCATCCATTTGTTGAGGCAGAGATTTCTATTGAAAACATATGACAGAGGAGAGGCTCAGCTTCAAAGCAGTCAATTGCTGGTTGTTTCTTCCTTTACCCTTCTAGTATTAGTAAGAAACATACATTGCCTCTGCATTTTCCTTTCATACAAACAAGAAGTTAAAGCCCTGGCCTTCAGTTTTTTTTACCCTTATATTCATTGTTCAAAATCCTAGTTAAGTCAATCTTTAGTGCTTCAAAATGACAAATTGGTTTCCTAAAGCAAAAAGGATTAGCATTCATGTGTAGTCGAGTACAGATGCAAATTTAATCAGCTGATTCATCTATGCAGGACGTGTATTTGGCCTTTACGTGAATAACTTCTTTAATTTCCTTTGGATAGGGGTCCTTCTCTTGTGTCCTCTCTGAAGGATTCATCTCTTCACAGCTCTCTTCGGCAGCCTGCCTTAGATCTTATTCAAGCTATTATAGTGTCTGATACTGCTGCTTTGGTGAGTACAGTTCTGAATTGCCACATGCCTCCACATAGTGGTAGAAGCATGTGCATTCAGTTCAGTGATGAAGACGAGGATGAAGGGCTTCGATTTGCTCATGATGTTAAAGAGATGGATACCAGTTAGGATGAATTCAGTGCCCAGAGTAAAATCGTGTCAAGGGAATACCATTTCTGGATGTGCATGCCGATGTTATGGCTTGATGTTTTAGTTGAAATTGATCCTTCAGTCCTTCCAATTACATTTTCTAAGGCTGTTCTATGGTCGTTATCCCGTCTTTCTATTGTTGAAGCTCAGAATAGCATCGAAATGGGGCTTCCAATCAGAAACTGGTTGACAACATGTGCTGCAGACATCTCAGATCTACTTGGCTGGAAGCTTCCATCTGGTTCAGATGATGTTGGAGATGGGAAGAGGCCAAAAAACTCAGTTAAAGTCACAACAATTTGCACTCCTTTGATAAGAATGTTGAAGAGGTTAGCAGCAATTCGTAGCTGTAGCGCTAGTTTCTATCTTTTTTGATCAGTGACCTGACCATGTATTCGCTTGTTTATTGATGGTCTCTTGCAGATTAGCTGTACATTTTGTTGTCAGAATGGATCAAGGGGAGCTTCAGAAGCAGTGGACCTGGGAGCCAAGGATGGGAGAAAGCCTGATCCTCTTGCTTGTGGATCCTGACGATGTAAATAAATTACTGCACAAATACGTCTATACCCACGCACAATGTATATGCATATATGCGTATATAGCATTTACTCTTAATTCTTGAGCAAGTGAACACATTGATTATCTCTTTTATTTGTCTTTGTTGTATGCTGATCTATAGATTTCTTTCTTCGTGACTGTTATGCACGTGATTAAGTTGGGCACAAACTTGTTTCGCACAATGCAGAATGCAAGGCAAGTGGGTAGACGTATTCTTGAACAAGTTTCGAACACGCGCGGGCTTGTTTCTGGTTTGCAGTTTCTCTGCTCCTGCTCATCTTCTTTATCAGCGGTTTTTTCAGGGTTGAGGCACGCTCTGAAACTGGTAAGTTTTCTTTCCGGCAATTAACTTTTTATGTACTACTTTTTGTTTGTGTATTATGCGCAGAAGCATTGGTGATTTCTTTGCAAGGAGTGTGATGGAGCAGATTCTCATTTTGCTCCTTTCAGAATTTTTATCTTTTAGGTTGAATTACCTATTAAGAGAAGGGGATGCTGTATATACTTTTCTGTAGTAGAGATGGAACTGATAAACAACCATCAAACATAATACTGGAAGAAGCCGAGACCAAAGTTGTGGTGTGATAATAGAAATTATTAAAGCGGACCACTGCTTAGTAATGACCTTTTAGGGTTATGTAATGCTGTTACTGTCTATTTCAATGCGTGTATACTTATAATGGTGAATGCTAAGGGTCCATTTGCTTGGTGTTAGGCGAATTGGAATTCGAATGCTAGTAGCCCTTTTGTGTAAGAAAAGTGCAGGTCTTGAGCTGGATAGTTTTTGTATGCGGAAGGTGCCTTCTTTTACATATATGGATCCAAATAGTGGCGTAGGAATTAAGTATCTTTGTCATGGTGATACTTGAAAATTTTTCTGGTTTTGATTCCCTTGAACAGGTTCAACTGGATTCAGTTCTACTAAAATTTCAGACACTGCATCATCTCTTTTTTGTTCTGTGCAAGCTACTCAAGGAAGGAAATGCATCTAGCCAGACCCTGGCTGGAAATACATCAGATAAAATAAGCACTTTAAAGTTTTCTTCCCAAGGTGGATTTCTGCAGCAGCCTGTCTTTGATTCTCTCCCAAATAGAATTGAAAGACATTCGTCGAATGTCGATTACACATCTTGGGTGAATTTTAGTTGCTTAATATCAGAAATTGCATGGTCTTCTATGCGGAGGTGATTGGCAGAAGGGAAGGCATTCATCGATTGCAAAGTATCTCAGGTATTAAATTTCAAGCCTTTGTCTGGTAATTGATTACTTATGTTTAGCTTCCTTTATGTCAACTCTTGGTGTTTTTGCTTGAAGCGAATGCCAGGAAGTAATACGTGCATGTTTGTGACATCATGAAATTTATGCCGCTTGAACTCCTTAAATGGTTTCATGCACTTAGTTGCCATTGTGGTTTGGATATTAGCAGTCTATGTTATATACTTAATGTTGTTAATCTTGGAACAAATTTTTTCTCCAGAATGCATTGTAGAGCCGTGTTGGAGCCAGGTTGAGTTCTTAAGTTCAAGCTTGGCTTTTTCAAAGAGGCTTGCTTGAGTTTGATTTGCACTCGGCCGTACCTTTGTTGTATATAGTTTCAATTCTGGTTTACTAGCTAGACAAACTTTTGAGCCGAGTATTGTCAGTATTATTGATCGACTTCCTTCCAATTTTCCCTTGGAATACTGAAAGTGGTAAAACTGGTCTTTGCAGTACTCTCTTGAGGAAGGGTGATAGCATTTAGAAGAAGCAAATTATCATTTTATGTTTCTGTCACTTGTTTTTATTATCAATCAAGCTTATTAACTCTTTCCATAAGACGAACACGTGGAGCAGTTATTGTTTACATCCATTGGAGGGCAATATTGACTAATGTTCGGCTACTAGTTGTGTGGGTTCTTGTAATGAAATGTGCAATTGGCATAGAGCTGCTAGTTCATTTGTCTCTCTAGTATTAGCTTTCCTCCATGTACACTTAACGGTGTCGTTCTTATTATGTTCTTGTCTTTCCAGATGACTTGCATCCGTTTACTTGAGATTCTACCTGTTGTCTTTGAAAGGGTTGGGCAATCAATTGACAAAGTTTCTTGGAATTTGGTTGTGTCTTGGAATTTGGTTCTGGATGTTGAAAACAACTTTAATTGGCTTCATGATTTGATGGATTGGGGAAAGTCATCACTAGTCGTTGTAGCTAGATATTGGAAACAAACAGTGGTTGCCTTGCTAGGTCAACTCAGGGGGGCATGCAAAGAAAGATCTGCACTGACAATCTCAAACATTGAGAAACTTGTTTCATGTGGTAAGTTTCAATTGAATTGTTAGATTTGTTATGTTGTTGGCCACGTTAATCATCATCATCGCATGGCTTTGGAACACAGATACAATTGCAGTGGATGAATTGACTAAGCAAGTTTCGCGGCTCTCTGTTTCATTGATGAGTGAACTGTCTTGTACACCTGAAAAACCAAACTTGAGGTCCGAACCTTTATCTTCTGAAGACATAGTGCTCAAGAGAGAGTGTTCAGGTAAAGGAAAGAAAACTTTGTCCTCGGAGGATGATGTGAAGATTCTGGACTCGGCGACATTGGTTAGCAAGGAGGAGGACCCAGGTTCGGTGGTTGTTCTGTCGGATGATGAGAAGGAATCAAAGGTTTCTGCTTGTGATGTGATTCGTTCTTATCCTGGGTCTAGTCTGGTTATGTCGTATGGAAAAACAGGGAGTGCTGGTGCTGCTAAAACAGCTTCTCAAGGTAGCAAGGTGAAGAAGAATGAACCCGAAATTGACAGTATAGCAAATATGTTGGAACCTGCTAGTTTTGTTTCTCGGAAGCTGGACTCGGATAAAGTGGGAGGCAAACAAGAATTAGCACCTCTTGTCAATTCAAAAGTTGGAGTTGATTTGAGGAAAGAAGTAAATTCCAAATGCACTTCAAATGATACCTTCCCTCCCGAAAAAGTATCTAAGTTGAAGAAGTCTGATGGAACTCTCAGTTCCAATATAGTTGATTCTTTTCAATCCCAGCAAGTGTCGGATTTGAGAAACTCATTTGGTAAAACTCTCAGTTCCAAGAGTATAGGTGAGAATAAAGCTTCAGAAACGAGGGATATAGTCATTAAAGAGTTAGTACGTGATGCTGAAGATGATCCGTGGGAGCTCGGTTTAAAATCTGCAAGACGTCAGGACTCATCCGTGACAAAAATAAACACGTCCTAAACGACAAGTCATTCCTCTCAACTTACTTGTGAAAAACAGATTTGTCAATTCTCATAGGCTGGATGGACGTAAAAGGTTCAAAGCTCCAAGCCTTGATGATTGGTTTAGACCCATCCTTGAGATAGATTATTTTGTAACAGTGGGATTAGCATCTGCGAGTGAAGAGGAGAATCAAAGTACTGGGATATTAAAGGAGGTCCCTGTTTGTTTTCAGTCGCCGAATGAATATATGACAATTTTCCGACCATTGGTATTGGAAGAGTTCAAAGCACAGCTGCGTAGTTCCTTTCTCGAGATGGATTCTTCAGAAGAGATGTTCTGTGGCAGTCTATCGGTGCTTTCGGTTGAGAGAATTGATGACTTTCATGTTGTCCGCTGTGTTCACGATGACACTAATCTCTCAGGATCTAGAAGCTTTTATGAAAATGACCTCATTTTGCTCACGAGACAGCCTCTGCAAAATTCTTCCCACGATGTTCACTTGGTTGGAAAAGTATATTGCTCTTTACTTATTTATGTATCTCTTTTAGCAACGTTTTAAACAAAATTAGGTTTCTCCTGCCTCGTGTTGTTTCCAAGAAGGGAAACTGTAGTTGACGCATTTAACTTGAACTCTTGAGAAACGCTTGATTTACGTTAAACAACAGAATTGGACTCATACTGGAATAGTTTGGACTCCCCGTGGCTTTGAAAGCAACCAATTTGGGGGAGAGGAAGAGCTAGGAATTATGGTCCTTAACTGTTTGATGGCTTTGACCATTAGTTTTCAGCTTTTGTGGTATTTTTTGGTGATTCTCTAGGGGATCAAGGTCTTCGTACTTTGTACAAGAAAAAGAAAGACTTTGTTGGACTTTGTTCCCGTCTTTTTTGGTTCATGTTGAGAGATATATACTAGAGCTGTTAAGGGTGTAAAGGGAGAAGTCTTTAACTCTCTCTAGGTGGGGAGGCGGGGGGTGGGGGGTGGGTCAGGATGACTCTTATTTTTCTTTCCCAGCCTTTCTGGAGAGTTTCTTCTTACTCTAAGTGATTGGTGATTTTGCATACATGTTCAGGTGGTTTTTTGCCCCCTTTAAGGCGTCTCCAAATTTCCATTCAATATTACATTTCTTATCCTTCTTATTTTTCAATGTGAAAAAAGAAATGGTAGCACAATTTGTCTGAAAGAAGTTTCTCTCTGGTATTCAGCAACTTTCTAGTTAGTAAAGACAATAGAAACTATCTGCATGCATATTTCTAAAAAATCTCATGTGGCAACCATATAGTCCACCTTGTTTCCTTGACCACCATCTGTTAATATACTGAGTCACTGACTGTGATTTAGAGGTTGGGCATCTTCCACTTTGGAAGGTCTTGGATGCGTTTACACAAGTTGTGCAGTTTGTCAAGTTACATTTAATATTTCTCTGTTGTTTTTGTTTGGCTATTCTGCTGATGTTGACTATGGTGCCCCAGGTGGAGAGGCGTGAAAAAGACAACAAAAAAAGATTGAATATCCTAGTCATCAGGTTCTATCTTCAAAATGGATGTTGTCGTCTAAATCGAGCTAGAAAGCTCCTTCTTGACAGGAGCAAGTGGTATATTAGCCGCCTTATGAGCATTACACCTCAACTTTGAGAATTCCAGGCATTGTCATCCATAAAGGATATTCCTTTAGTTCCCATTATCTTGAATCCCATCAACTTTACTCTCGGAAATCATGAACCTAGAAAGAATTTTATTAAGTTGTCCCAGTCCTTGCAGAAAACTCTTAACTCTTCGTTCAATGATATCCAACTTCAAGCTATTAGTGCTTCCATTGGACCACTGGATCTGGGAAAAGATTTTGACTTGACCCTTATACAAGGTCCACCAGGTAATTTTTCATATATCTCCAGAAATTCAACGATTAGTTAATTTGGCTAAAGATATGAGTTGTCCATTATATTGAACTACTTTTACATTTAGGTACTGGCAAGACTCGAACTATTATTGCCATTGTTAGTGGTTTGCTTACCTTATCTCAAGCGAATGATACTATAAGGCCTTTTAATGGCAGTTTAAGCCCTAGCAATACTTTGTACGCTAGTGCAAAACGGCAGATGAGTCATTCTGCTGCAGTTGCAGGAGCCTGGCAGGATGCAGCCTTAGCTAGGCAATTGAATAAAGATGAAGAAACAATTTCCAAATCCATAGGTGGTTCCAGAAAAGGGAGGGTGCTTATTTGTGCACAATCCAATGCTGCAGTTGATGAATTGGAATCAAGAATATCCAGGGAGGGGCTTTATGGCAGTGATGGAGTGATGTACAAGCCATTTCTTGTCAGGGTTGGTAATGCAAAGACGGTTCATCCAAATTCCCTACCTTTCTTTATTAACACACTTGTTGAGCAGCGTTTGGCAGAGGAGAGAATGCATACGGGTGAAGCAAGCGATGATGCTAGTGGAGAGACTACAACAGCTCTCCGTTCTAGTTTAGAGAAACTAGTAGACAATATTAGATTCTATGAAGCCAAGCGCGCAAACTTAAGGGATGAAAATTCAAAACTCTTGTTGGATCCTGACGCTCCTGAAGAAGATGATACGGGGGATTTGTCTGATACAGAAATAGAGGCAAAGCTAAGAAAATTATATCAAGATAAAAAAGCAGTCTACATTAATCTTTCCAGAGCTCAGGCGCGGGATAAGAAAGCTAATGAAGAAAGCAGAGCTCTAAAACATAATTTGCGGAAGTCTATATTAAGGGAAGCTGAAATTGTTGTAGCTACATTGAGTGGCTGCGGTGGAGATCTTTATGGAGTGTGTTCTGAATCTATTTCGAGTCATAAGTTCAGCAATTTATCCGAGTCTACACTGTTTGACGCCGTTGTAATTGATGAAGCCGCTCAAGTATGATTTTTAGTGTTTCTTTTCTTTATATGTTGTTTAGTCTCTATGGTTACATAACACTGGTTTGTCCATCCATTTGATTATTTTCCATACTGAAACTCTAGGCCCTGGAACCTGCCACTCTTATTCCTCTACAGCTCTTAAAATCGAGAGGGGCAAAGTGTATAATGGTAAGAGCTTAATTTTTGTATGCAAGTACTCTGAGAGTACAGTAGTTTTTCGTTTTATTTTTCAAAGAGCGAACCTTCTGTGCTTATTGTATCTATAATTGAAGGTTGGCGATCCAAAGCAGCTTCCTGCAACTGTTCTTTCGAATATCGCCAGTAAATATCTGTATCAATGCAGCATGTTTGAACGTTTACAGAGGGCAGGTCATCCTGTCATTATGCTTACCAAGCAGGTAAAACGAATTGCCATCTTTTCAGTACAGTTTGACAAGTTGATTGAATTTCTGACTTGCTAATAATTGTGATTCTCAACTTTGAAGTGAAGAGAGGTACTGTTCCAATATGCTTAACCCACTTTGAAATGCAACGGCCGCTGGATTACCTTGCCAGCTAGTTTGAGATTTTTATTGAATACCTTCTTTTGCAGGTAGCTGAAATTGAGGAGTATATATGCAAACTTGAACAAGGATTTTGTAAAATTGGGTCACTAAAGCTTTTAATAGAGAGAAATCTCTTAGAGGGAAAATCGTTTCCAATTGCACTTTGAGCCATTTTGGACTTGTGTTGCAAATGAAAATATTTTTGTGATTTCCTTTTTTTCTTCACCTGGTCGAGAAGGATGACAAGTCCAAAGATTCTCAAGTTAATTCTCATTAGCTGATAAGTTTATCTTGCAGTGCAAAGACACTGAAGCACTTAAGTGGTGCATTACAAAGTGAATTGGACTTAACCAGTCATATACGGGCAAATAGAGACTAGAGCTATTTACCAAACTTGAAGAATTAATGGCCTTTCTACGAGACATTCTTCAATCAAGTTAACACAATAGTTACAACCTTTGGCATCATCCTGTTGAAGACATACTTGTACTCATTGTTATTATGTTTGTGGAAGCTGCATTCTGACTTTTTAATGCCTTGCTTCTCTTTTTCTTACCAACTTGCAGTATAGGATGCACCCGGAGATATCCCATTTTCCTTCTTTGCATTTCTATAACAGCCAGTTGCTAAATGGTGATGAGATGTCTAGCAAAGCAGCACCATTTCATAAGACTGAAAGCCTTGGACCCTATTTGTTCTTTGATATAATAGATGGGCAGGAGGTTAATGGGAAGAACTC